>PVIC010034904.1:0-19280 GCA_004025085.1 Thryonomys swinderianus | reverse complement strand
GGAATCGATGGAGTTTATCTCAATTTCATACAAGCTATTTAAAAGAAGCCATCAGCCAGCATCATACTTAATGGGAAACAAGTGAAACCGTTTACAGTAAGATCAGCAACAAGACAAGGATGTCTGTTGTCTCCACTCTTGTTCAATAAAGTGCTGGAAACATTAGTTATACCAATCAGGCAGGAAAAAGATATAAAAAGGAATAAAGATTTGTAAGGAAGAAGTTAAAATGTCATTATTTGAGGGTGATATGATACTCTATCTAGAGGATCCTAAAAATTCAACCAAAAGACTACTAGACTTAATTACCAGATTTGGTAGTGTTGCTGGATACAGGGTTAATGCACAAAAATCAACAGCCTTTGTCTACACAAACAACAGACTCACTGAAAGAGAAATTGGGGAGTCAATCCCTTTCACAGTAGCACCCAGAAAATGAAATACCTAGGAATCAACCTAACAAAGGAAGTGAAAGACCTCTACTCTGAAAATTATAGGATTTTGAAAAATTAGATAGAAAAGGAAATCAGAAATTGGAAAGATATCCCTTGTTCCTGGGTAGGGAGAACTAACATCGTGAAAATGGCTATACTTCCACAACTACTATACAGATTCAATGCAATTCCAATTGAAATCCCAATGGTATACTTCACATAGCTAGAGAAAATAATACAAAAATTCATCTGGATCCACAAGAAACCTAGAATAGCAAAAGCAATTCCAAGCATCCACGACATGGCAGGGTGTATTACAATCCCCATTTCAAAACTCTACTATAAAGCCACTGTGATAAAAACTGCATGGTACTGACAAAGTAACAGACCCGAGGACCAGTGGAATAGATTAGAAGATGCACAACCAATCCTGGATACTCTAAGCCACCTTATCTTTGACAAAGGGGCCAAATATCGTCATTGGAGGACAGACAGCCTCTTTAACAAATGTTTCTGGAAAAACTGGGCTTCAACTTACCAAAAGCTAAAACTAGACCTATCTCTTTCACCATGCACAAAACTAAACTCACAATGGATTTGAGACTTAAACATTAAAACAGAAACAATAAGCCTGCTTGAAAACAGATTAGGTAAAACTCTTGGAGACATTGGCTTAGGCAGAGACTTTATGAGTAAAGCTTCTATAGCACAAAAACTAGCAGAAGGAAACAACAAGTGGGATCTCATCCTACTGAAAATATTTGCAGAGCAAAAGAAGTCACTGACCCTGCCAAAAGACCACCAACAACATGGGAACAAATCTTTACTAGCTGTTTATCAGACAAAGGGCTATTATCTACTATATATAAAGAACTGAAACAGATCAGCCTCCCCAAGTTTAAAGACCCAATTCAAAAATGGGCATCTGAAATGAACAGACACTTCTCAGAGGCAGAAGTTAAAGCAGCTAAGAAACATGAGGGTATGTTCAACATCACTGGTCATTCGAGAGATGTAAATGAAAACAACAGTGAGATTTCATCTCACTCCACAATCAATGGGCACTATTACAGAATCAACCAACAATAAATGCTGGCGAGGCTGTGGGGAGAAAGGAACAGTTTTCCACTGTTGGTGGGATTGCAGACTTGTGCAACCATTGTGGAAATCCGTGTGGAGATTTCTCAGAAAACTAGGACTAGGGGTCCCATTTGACCCTGCCATCCCCCTGGTAGGAAAATATTTGAAAGAACTTAAAAAATCATAGTGGAAAGACAGATGTACACCCTTGTTCATAGCAGCTCGGTTCATGATAGCTCAATCTTGGAAACAACCCAAATGCCCATCAACTGGAGATTGGATGAGAAGATGTGTTTTTTTTTTAATAAAATGGTGTACTATTCTGCCATAAAGAATGACAAGATCGATTCATTTATGTACAGATGGATGCACCTGGAGGACATGCTAAAGAGTGAAATCGATAGAGCACAGATAGGCAAATACCCGATCTTCTCATTGTTATGAGCACTGGTTGATGCAAATGAGCTCTAGTAGTATGAAATCTTTTTAGAATGGGAAATTTCCAAAGGAAATTTGGTGTGGGTGTGTAATGAGGGTAAGGAATAAATATGATTCTGAAAGAAAATAAAAGAGTATGTATATAGGGGGTGCAGAGGTGTGGGTGGGGATATGGGTAAAAGTGAGAATTGACTGTGTCATATATTGGTACAAATTCCCCAATGTTATGTGTGATTGTAAGATGTATGTAAATTGTACCAATAAAGAATGCAATTAAAAACAAAACACAAAAGAAAGACAAAGGTAAATACAACTCTTCAGAGAACTAGTATCTAGAGTATATAGCAAGCTAAAAGAACACTAATCCCTAGCCCTGCACCAAATAAAAGACCCATTCAAATCTGCGCAATTTAAATGAGTAGATGTTTTCCAAATTAAGTGCAAATAGCCAATGATTATGAAAAAGTACATTCAGTGTCTATTAGAGAATAGTAAATCAGGACCATACTACTAAGATTCTATCTGATTGCTCTAAGAACAGCTACCAAAAAGCAATAAAAATGACAAAATAGTGGAGGAAAATGAACTCTTCTACTTTTTTGGTAGGAATATAAACTAGGACAATCACTATGACAAGTCATGTGGAAGCATTGTGAAAAGCAAAAGCTAGACATTTCATTTGTCTCATTTGTACCTCTTCTGTGTAACTTCCTGAGAGTTAAAGTATTGCATATAAAGTATTTCATGAGGGTAAAGTATTATATATCAAATTACAGTGATACATGGATGTTCTTAGCATGTCTTAGCAACACAACACTTATTATCTAAACTATGGAAGTGGCTATCTGCCCATCATCAGAAGAACAGATAAAAATGTGCTTTCTATCCACTGTGGACTCAGCCACAAAGAAGGATATGATTGAATTATTTGGAGGCAAATGAACAGATATTCAGATCATAATGCCAAGGGAAATAAGTCAGACACAAAAGACTATTGTGTGGTTGAGAAGTGCAAAATGTAAATAGTTTAAAGAGCAAAGTATAAATGAGATGATAGGAAATAATGAATTTGATTTTGTGGTGATAGAAAGGGAACATGAGTAAAAAGAGAGAGGGAAGCAGAAGTCAGGTGATTAAGACATAATGCAAAAATGCACCAGTTCTCAGAGGAACTAATTATTATGTGTCACAAACATATATACCTCTCTGCCCCCTCTTCAAGTCACATAATAAAAACTAGAATGGTTAATTAAAGAGTTGGTGTGTTTGTGTGACTGTTGCTGAGATGTCCATGGTTGGATCTGTTCTCTGGAAGGGCAGTAGGATGGGTACAGTACTTCCAGGTTAAGGCATCCTGGTTTGCACTCTTGCAGTTACACCAGGACCCATGAGAGGCACCTGATGCTGCCCTCAAATTGGAGTGTTTCTGTAAACAAGGCATAAACTTTATTCAAAGTACTGTGTGAAGTTTATTTCTACTGAAGGATTATATGCTACATGATATAATACACAACAGTGTTTCCAAAAACTATAGAGCAGTAAATACCTGTGCATTATTATTACTTTAGTTTGGGGAACAAGTAAAGTCTCTCCAGGCATCAATCTCAACCATGTCCAAAACTGCCAAAGTTAGGGACTTGGAACAGTTTTGTCTTACCAACTCACTTACATTACTCATCTGCCCAGCTAATGTTGTGATTCCTATGTTTTGGGTAGTGACACAAGTCATGTCTTATAACTGTCTATAAATTGCCCCTGTGTGGATCTGATAGAAAAACCAGACAGAAACTACAGATTTAACAGGAAAGTTTAACGTGAAGAATTAATAATTGACAAACATAGAAGGTTAAATATTGAATGATCTCTCCACTGTGAAAGAACCAAAATACACATAATTCTGCGAGCAAAATAAAGCAAAGATGGTAGGAAACATGGAGTAGACTATATCTGGGGTAGAAGGAAGAAGCGATGGCATGGGAAATAATGGGTAAAAATGATCATGATGGGATATGTACTTCAATTTCCCAAGATGAATATAATTATTATGAATGACAAACAAAAATTCCTCAAAAGACTAATATCATAGCTTAGCTTAGGATACAGTGCCTATGTTTAAAATAAAAAGGATTTGTTGTTGTTGTTGGGTGTTTTGGTCTATGAATTGGTTTGTGGAGGGTTAGGGCACCTCCAGGTGACGCCTTGCTCTGCCCAGGTGGCCCTGGATGGTGCCAGCCAATCTGAGCTGTAAGAGGTAATGCAAGAGGAGCCTTGTGGGAGGAGCACACTGAGCCAAGAAGATCACGTGCTTCTTTCTACAATGTAATTATTGCTGTACTGCCTGCCCTCACTGTGCCTGCTGGGAAAAGAGATCTCTCTGCAAGCTGCTTTCTAGACTGCAGGACAGATTCACAAGGGGGAAGCATTAGCTGAGAGGCAATAAATGGGTGAGTAGTTGGTGTCAGCAGGGTAGCTGTGTTCTTCAGAATAAATTGAAGACATGGAAGAAAGGGGGTCTGTTCAACACAGCTTTTGGAGGCCTTTTCAAGGGTTCTGATTCTAGAGGTGTATTTGAGTCACTGGTATTGTCCTCCAGTCCTGGAGGGACCCTACATTTTTCTTCACCTGTAGGTGACTTTCTTCTTACTTTTAACATCTATTTTTTTTTTTACCAGGGCCATATCCTGAGTAGCCCGGTATTAGATTGTATGCTGTCTTCCAATTTATGTATCATATATAAAAAGCAGGAAATTGAGATCTCTCTAAAAGCACATATTCAGATTTTCTATTTTGGTGGTACCAGGGACTGAACTTTGGCCCTAGTGTTTCCATTGTAGGTGAAGAACCACTTGAGCTAAATTCCTGTCCAATTCTGAATTTTTAATAGGGTTATTTCCAACAATTGGATATTTGACTACTCTAAAAACTGTATCTTTTTAAAAATAACTGCAATAATATTTTCTCAATTACTCTGGTAAAGTGTCTACTTAAATAACATATGATTTAGAACTTTCAATATCACACATGATTTGACAATAAGTAAACTATTTATAAACCTCAAGAAACTAACAGGTTTTTTTTTTCTGTTGAAAAAATATTACATAGAAATGAACAGAAATGTAGAAGAGAAAAAACAAGTAAAACTGTTTTTGGTTGTTTCTTTCCATAAGGAGTCAGAAGATAAGAAAAAAAATAAAATCCACCTGGCTCAATTTTTCCTCTGTAATACTTGGGGTTTATTGTTTATTTTTCATTCAGAGAAGTAAATATGCAGCCTATGATGTATCTCTTATCTAAATAGAAATACTATATCTATATTAAGCTGCATGACAGTAATATTCTTCATTTAAGAGTTGAAGCACTATTTTGGGTCTCTATTCTCTAAGAATTCCTTTTCTCAGGAGAATACCATTTTATTACATGACTGGATCAAATACCTTCCCACCCCCAAAAAGAGCCAATGACAGACTTAATGATAACATGAATTTTAGGTTTCCTTCAGATCAGGCATTGTGTTCTTTGTATCACTTGCATTCATAGGCTTTCAAAGCACAGGGATTTTTACAGGACACAGAAACTGTCACAACTGAGCTTTCTTGTATTTTTTCCATTTTCAAGAGTTTGATCCAGTGCAGATTCTCACATGTAGGCCAACTGAAGAGTTTTGCACATCTCTTCTATTACGATGCTTTTATCCATGCTGTGTTGTTCCTGCCCTGTGAATGGAAGCCAGGGGCTAGAGGCTTTTCTGCCATCTGTCTTGACAGAGGTCTCTCTTTTAGGCATGCTTGGCATGCTCCATCTTTATGGGCTGAAGAGCTCTTTCACATTCTGAGATTACAAGTAACCACAGCTCCTGGAGACTCTCCCAAACCCCTGCAATGAGCTTTTCCGTGCCTTAGCTGTGCTCTCAGAATTTTTTCCAACATAATACATGCACACTAGGATTCTCCCCTCTGGTTTCATCCATGTATTTGAAGAATACTGGTGTGAGTGAAGGCTTTTGCACAGTGCTTACATACAAAATGTTCCTCTCTGGTGTGGAATTCTTCATGTATTTCAAGGAAACTGGAACACCAGAAAGATTTCCCACATTGATGGCATATATAAGGGTTTTCTTCAGTGTGAATCTGTGCATGTTTTCAATAATAAGTGGAATAAGTGAAGGTTTTCCCACAGTGCCTACAGGTTTAAGGTGTGAGTCCTTTTATGATTTTCAAGGTCATGGACCACTTAAAAGCTTTATTGCATTTTTTTATGTTGGGGGGGCTCTCTACATTCTTGATACTCAGCTGGTCTGTGTCCATGGTTAATTATGATGTCCCTCAAAAGAAATTAAAGGCCACTTCTCCACTCAAATGGCTTTTGTGTCCTTTTATCCTAGAAGTTTTCTTGTGCACTCTGATCTGGAGTCTTGCTGAACATTTATCTATGTTGTGTGCTTTCTTATGCTCAAAGAACATCTAGGGCACTTGACATCTTCGTTTTTTATTGAGATTGTTGTACTCTTCATCAATGGTTTTTATTGCCATTTGACCTACAGAGGCCTTGTTCTTGAATCACAGTTCTGCAGAGATTCTTCTGGGAAGGTTTCAGTAAAGCTCACTCTCCCTGGGTGAAGTTCACAGCCATATCCTCTAGGATCACTGCCTCTTGCTGTGGAGAGTGGTGTGTCTTGCTCTGTCCCACAGTCCCTCTCTGACCCCCACAAGCACAGACAACAAGAGGACCTGGCTTCTTCCATCCCCTCCTTACAAATAGGACACACACTCAGACCCAAGAGGAGCTGAGACTCCACAACGCCTACTCAGAAATCTCAGGAGAGGCCGGGATGGGAGGTTCTCTGCCAAGCTACTAGGAAGGCTGTGGCAGGATTATGTGCCTGTGGTCAACCATCCCTGGATCCCAGGGGTTCCAGTCTTCCCTAAAGACCCTGAAGGTGGTGCTGTGTACAGCAAGGACTTGGACTCCCTACAGTGTTCTTTCATATTTAAGACAGCATACTTCACTCCGTCCTTATCATTTTAAGTCAGAAACTTTACTTTGGTTCCAGGAAACAATGTTTGAGGTAATCACTTCCATAACTTCTTCCAATATGCAAGTGAGATTGCTTTCTTAGTGCATAAAGTCAAGCTGAAGCAAAGCCAGAATCAAAATGTCTGTGGTTTTCATCCAAATTCATCAGCTGATTTGAGGCTCTCCAGCAAGTGCTTAGAAAATGTTTTCCCTTCTGGGCATCCGTTTTCACATGCATAAAATGATGAGTTTAAGGAGCTGCTCCTCAAAAATCCTCTGCTTCTCTGCTATAATTTTTATCAAAATGTCTTTAAAATGTGTTTAGTGTTATGAGTTAAAAAAGATCAAGAAAATTATTGATTCTTCTCTTTTTTATATAAACATAACTTTCTGATTCCATCAGGATGGATGAAGAGTGTTGCATAATAGTAGACACATGTCCATGTCCGTGTTATTCTTACTATTTTCTTTTTTCTTTCAAATAACAAGGCAGATAATATCAAAGGCAAGCTAATATAGGGAGTGCATCACAGTAAAACAAACAGCAGGGGGCAGTGCAATGCAGAAAATCCCTGGTATCAAGGCTTCTGTAGTTAAGTGCTTTGCTTACATCATCCTTAACTTGATTTATTGGATAAATACAAACTGTAACAAAATAGTGAGTTGGGAAATATTGATATCATTTTCTGGGTGTCTTTAAATAAGATAAACTTTATAAATTTTGTGTGAAATGCATTCAAAGAAACAATTTGGAATGTTTAGATTTCTCAGCATGTTAAGGATTTTACAAGGTTAGTAAAAGAAATTTATCAAAGGCTGCTTTCTTTAAACATAGGGAATATTAACCAATAACTGTAGGGAAATGATTTGGCGAGTGGAGAAGGCACAACTTACTTATTTCATTTATTGTTAAGGTTGGGCATGGAGGTATCATTTACCTCATTAGCAAACGGGTGAGACGAGGTGTTTCCTTCGTTGACTCCAGAGTGGGGTTTGATCCAAAGCCAAGGACACTTTTCTAGTCATGGGATCTTTGTAATTGGGATTCATTCACCTTCCTAGTAATTTCTTTAAAGGTTAGAGTTTAGAATCTAGTGCCAGCCCCTCCCAAAATTCTCTCTCTACCACCACGAAGAGGAAGATAAAGCAAAGTGGTGATAGAAGAAGGAGTCAAGATCAGAAGACTGAGCCTCTGTGAGGTTCAGTACACACACTTGGGAGAAGTTTTAGGAAGAACATATAGTAGTTTCACACTAGTGAGCTGAGATTCCTAAATATACCTTTGTTGTGCTGCTGGTCACCCTTGCAAAGCTGTTTTGACAAATATCTAACTTGCTATCAAAAACAGCATTTTTCTAGGTTTGGATTTTTTGATAATTCTGCTTAAAGATGGTCTTGAAATTTTTTGTTTTTGTGTTTTTTTTTTGTTTTGTTTCCTTCCTTCCTTCCTTCCTTCCTTCCTTCCTTCCTTCCTTCCTTCCTTCCTTCCTTTCTTTCTTTCTTTCTTTCTTTCTTTCTTTCTTTCTTTCTTTCTTTCTTTCTTTCTTTCTTTCTTTCTTTCTTTCTTTCTTTCTTTCTTTCTTTCTAGCTCTCGTGGCTGGCAGAATTAATGGCACAGAAAAGTCCTTCACTGAATACAGAACTAAAAAGAGAGTGTCCCTGTGTATATTTTGCTTTGGATTTTTCTCAGACTCAAATTCTTTCTGTTACTTGATTTCTTCCACACCTTTGTGAGGCAGCTGTTGTTGAGCTAAATCTCTGGGCCATCCTCTGAGATTTTGACTTAATTGGTCTGGGATGTAGTCTGGATCATTCGGGTTGATAAACATTCTTAGGAGATTCTAAAATGCAATCAGAATTGAGAAATATCATGTCCAGAATTCCTTCTTGTTTATTTTTTCTTCAGGTATATTTAACCTGCAAACTTACTCACTCAACAAAATTCTCATAACTATGCTTTATTTAAATTTCTGGCTCATTGTTAGTAGGGATAAAGCTACCTACCAAGGTCATTAAGAGTGAGTCACATAGATTTTACATCTAGAAGTTGCCAGTGCTTAGAATTCCCAACCCACATTGATAAGCCAGCTGCACTCAGGTAAAGAGGATGCTACCCAGTCATCCTTAAGACTCATCACCTCTGCTTCTCAGGGGTGAGGATCCAGCATTCCATCTGTGAGGATATTCATCAGGATTCCATTTTATGCTCATTGATAAATCTCCAACGCCAGCCAGAGTCTTTTTCTCAGAGGCAAACACTAAAATCATCCTCTCTGCAGTCAACTCCCTGTCCTTGGTCTCTGAAGGAGCTGAGGTGAGCTGGATCTTTATTTGTGTGATATATTTTATCTCCCATCCAGGACACTATCCCAGTGAGCTCTGTGTGGGCCTGATGGCCTCCAACTCTGCTCCTTCAGGATCTGCTCAAGGCTTGTTCAATGAGTCCTCCAAGAACTGACTGCAGAGGGAACCTTACTTCTGTCCAAGGTAGGCCATCTCTGCGGGCACCCTTATTTCCATAGTACTTCCTAGGGTAGAAAAAGACTTTCAGTCCATACTGTGGCTCAAAGGCTTTTGCTGCCCTATTTTATTCCCACTCCCTTTCTTTCATGGGTGTTGCTCCTCAAGAAGATTTGTGCTGTCCTAGCTGTGACTCTCTATTCACTTTCTGTGTCAGATATTATCCACTCAACTCTTTATATAAATCCTTAACTACCAAGGGGGGAGATGTTTCTGGTACCTGAACATCGTGTTAAATGATAAGTGACCAGCTGTTTTCATCACACAAAAATATTGTGTATAACTGTGTAGTCAGCTTTCTGTCAGGGTGACAAAATATTTGAGGAAATATTGTAGTTGGAAAGAGGAAATATTTATTTTGGCTCATAGTTTGAGGCTTCAGTTCACAGTTGATGTTGGATCCTGTGACAGTATAGAATATTATGGTAGGAACACATGGCGGAGGAGACTACTCACTTCATGGTGCCTTGGCACAAAAAAGAGAAAATTAGTGTGATCCAATATTCTCTTAAAGGGTGCAACCCTAATAACTTTCCTTCCTTCCACTATTTCTGATATCTTAAAGATTCCACCACCTTACAATATCACCACAGCCTGGAAAACATGTTGTTAGCATATAAGACACTGAGGGGAGTTTTACTGTCTAAACTGTGACAAAAAACTTGCCACAGAAGTGTATTGAATTTAATTTCCCTACAGCTGATATGGCAAAATTCATCTTCTATATCATCTTTGTTTTTAAATCAATATAGCCTCCCATTCCACCCCACTAGCCAGAGTGTGCCTACATATATTCCAGCTGAAGGTCCATATCTCAGTTTTCCAGGTATGATTGTATGAGCAATCCAGGTAGATATTGTTTCAGTCTCCATTTGCATAGCAACGGTGGGCCCTCTTCTCCATGTTTCCTCCCTTCACATCCTCAGGGTCTTGGCAGGGCCCTCAGTAGTCTGTGATGGGATGATTTTATCTAAGAAATGCAATACAATGTAATTCAGTGGATTTCCTTCGTTATTTATTGTTATGTGTTTGGTCAGCTAAACCAATTAGAGTAAACATGTGTTGTTTTCCTGTTGAAATGCAACTTGTTGAAACTCTGGGACATGTCTGCCCTCTTTCAGGGGTATGTGCAACTTAATTAGCTCAGAGAATCCTGGGATTTCCCCTCACATGAGGAGGGCATCAGGTATCTTAGACGCCGTATGGTACCTTGGTGCCACATGTTGGAATAGGATGTTTCATAATGAAAGGAGATCATTTTTCTTGTACAAGTCATGTTCCTTCACTATCACGAGGTGGATGCAGGATATATAGGATACCTCAATAATTAACTTTTGAGACAAGGTCTTTTTGAGACAAGGACCTCAGAAATCAGCATCTGTCTCCTTAAGTTTTGTGTATGAATTACGTGTTTAATTTCATCTCTCCCAAACCAGAATGTGTAAACTACTGAAAGATAAAAAAGACCTACTTCCTTCAGCAAACAATGCTGAGTTTTCCCCTTTCTCTGTTGAGCTCTCTTCATCTCACCCCAAAGTTTCCCTACTTGTTCTGTTCTGATATTGTCTTCTTTAACTCTCTTTGGCTTGAATTCATTCACAGTTCTATCACCTCATGGTAAGCATTCTCTTGGGATTGGTTTTGGTACAATTATTCTCTCTAGGAATTTTCTTTTCTGGCTTCCCAACTCATAAAACATTCACTGAATGTTACAATTTAAATCCTAAATGTCCATCTGCCTATCTGATGTGAATCACAGCTTCCTACTGTTTATTAAAGATCAGTAGTTAATTCTGGGAGAGCACAATTGTCTCATGAATGGAACATGAAAGTAGGCCCTTAAAATGTATTCTCTTGATTCCTTTTCCAGTGGCGGGGGACTGAGGGCTGCCCTGTATCCCAGAGCAGGAACTGGGCCACTGTATCCCGGAGCAGCATGGACTCAGCTACCTCGGGCACCATTCTGTTTCTGGTGCTGACAGAGGACTGAAGCCAGACCACTGGCACACTCCACCCCAGAGCTGTGCAATGAGAAGTCAGGTACCAACCCCGGGTGCCATCCCCACCATGGAGGATTGAGGGCCACCAGCCAGAACCAACCCCACCCTGGAGCTGCATTGTGAGGACCCAGGTTGGGGAGGAGCTGAAGCCATCTCCTGCATCCCTCCACAGGAGGTGTGCTCCTGGAGCTGTGCTGAAAGACCAGGCAAGATAAAAAGAAAAAGGAATCTAGCTTCTATTTTGCCATCTACTCCTAGATCCCTCTTTTCATCTCTTGTCCCCACACCCTCTCCTATCTTCCTATCAGAAGCAATACCCAGAAGTAAAAGACTGTTAGGCTGCCTTATTTCTTCTTCTGTACTATTATAAGAAGCTGTTCAAAGTCTCCAACAATCTTACAGAATACAGTTGGTACTGTTGTATACACACCCTTTTATCCTGTAGTATCTGCTGGCATATATGAGGTTCTAGGGTATAGGTGATTTCATAAATCTGCTACCCCTATTTCATTCTCCTCCTGCCTCCCTACTTCCCTGATTTCCCAGTGACCTCTTGTCCCCAAAGGGTTCAGGGGGGTATATTTATGAACTACATGTTGTATACACATTTCTGATTAATTCTAAATTCTGGCATATGGACATAGAAGTAACTCATAAGCTCAAAGTCTTCAGAATAGAAATTAACAAAACTTTTTATATTATTTACTGTGTTTAATACAGATATTAGCATTTATTGTATTATGGTAACAAACATAATGTGATTATTCTGCTCAAATACCTCCCATGATGTGTCAGAATTGAGAACTCTTAAGGGTCATTACAGATTCAAGGAGGACACAACAGGAAGGGGCCACATCCAAAGGGCCCAATACCATAGAAAGAGACCTGCAACAAACATTGCCGTCATCAGGCAAAGAAGAACATTAGTAACAATGAAAGAGTAGAAATGAGAAAATACACAAAAAAACAGACACAAAGATCACCACCACAGGGAAATTCAGAGAAAAGGGAGATAGGGCAAACTGAAACTCAAACACAAGGACTCTTGGAGATGGTAACTAAAGCAGATCTAATAAAATGGAAATAAGAACTCATCTCTGAAATTAAAACAGAGATACTGTCCAAAATGAAAGACATCATTAAATAAGACATCAGCGAGATGATAGGATCCAAGATAGCAGAAGCAATGAACCTTTTAAACAGCTTCAAGCAGAGCTCCAGGGAATGATGAAGGAGAACAAAACCTAGCGAAGGAGTATGAATGAGGCAGAGAACCAAATCTCAGACTTAGATGACAGCATAGAAGCCAATGAGCAGGAAAGATATAATCTATGGAAAAGAGCAAGGGACCATGAGAAATCAATTCAACAGCTTCTAGATAGCTCAAAGAAAAATAATATAAGATGGGTTGGAGTCACTGAGGAAGCAGGAGACAGTGTAAGAGACATAAAAAAGCTATTGTCAGAGATAACAACAGAAAACTTCACAGTAAAAAAATAGACATACAGATAAATGAGGCCTATCAGACTCCAAAATGCTGTGACATAAAAATATCTAAACCTAGACATATAATTACCAAACTTCCAGATACACAACAAAAGAATGAAATAATGAAAGCAGTGAGAGAAGGGAAGAAAATCACCTACAAAGGGAAGCCCATTAGGATCACAACAGACTTTTCAACACAAACACTCAATGCAAGGAGAGCGTGGAGAGAAGAATTTCAAGCATTGCAGGAAAACAACCTCCAACCTAGACTGTTGTATCCTGCAAAACTATCTTTCAGAATAGACGGGGAAATAAGATACTTCCACGATAAAGAACACCTGAAAAACTTCACAAGCACGAAACCTGCACTCCAAAACCTCTTAAAGAACATCTTCGAAAAAAACAAGAAAATTCCAGCTGGGCATGGTGGCTCATGCCTGTAATCCCAGCACTAGGGAGGCAGAGACAGGAGGATTGCTGAGTTCGAGGCTTGCCTGGGCTACATAGTGAGCTCAGGGCCATCCTGAACTACAAGGAGAGACCCTGTCTCAAACACAGACACACACACACACACACACACACACACACACACAGAGAGAGAAAATTCCAAACCCACAAGACCCAGGAGAATGAATTCATTGGGGCCAAAAGAACTTAAATAGAAAAGGGGAAAAGGAAAGAAGAAAAGAACCAAGAACACAGAAACATGGCAGCTCTGAAAATGTCCATATCAGCCATAATCATTAAGGTCAATGGCCTCAATGGGCCAATTAAAAGACACAGACTAGTAGACTGCATCAAGAAGAAAGATCCTACAATCTGCTGCATACAGAAAACACACCTAATTCAGAAGGAAACCCATAGCCTGAAAATAAAAGGTTGGAAAACAATCCTCCCTGCCAAAAAGAAAACTGCAAAAAAGCAGGAGTGGCTATCTTGTTTGCAGATAAAATAGATTTCAAACCCAAACTAGTTAAAAGAGATAAAGAAGGTCACTATATTCTCGTACAGGGAACTGTCCAAGAGAAAGAAATAAAAATCATAAATATTTATGCACTGAACTCCAATTCACCCAACTATATAAAACAAACATTACTGGACAGGAAAGGCAATTAATCATGAACACCATACTAGTAGGGGATTTTAATACTCCCCTGTCACAAATTGACAGATCAACTGGACAAAGAATCAACAAGAAAATATTGAGCTAAATCAAAGTTTGGAGCAAATAGACTTATTAGATGCCTACAGAATTTTTCACCCTTCAAAGTGATAATATACCTTCTTCTCAGCTGCTTATGTATAATTCTACAAAATAGATCACATTCTAGTCCATGGAACAAGCTTAAGTAGATGCAAAGGAATCGAAGTTATCCCCTGCATATTATCAGACCACAGTGCCTTGAAACTGGAGCTGAATAGCAGAAGAAATTCCAAGATCCTCACAAACACATGGAAATTGAACAACACTCTGTTACCCAACCAATGGGTGACAAAAGAAATTAAAGAAGAAATTAAAGAGTTTCTACAACTAAATGACAACCCCAGCACAACATACAAGAATTTATGGGACACAATGAAAGTAGTTCTGCGAGGGAAATTCATATAAGTGAATGCCTACACTCGCAAAATAGAGCAAACTGAAATAATCCAATGATGAACCTCAGACAATTAGAAAAAGAGGAGCAAAACATACCCGAAGCACATACTAGAGAGGAAATTATAAGGATCAGAGCAGAAATTAATGCAATGCAGACAAACAGAACAATAGTTGGTACTTTAAAAGGATAAATAAAATTGGCAGACCCTTAGCCAACCATATCAAACAAAGGAAGGAAAAGGCTCAAATCCATGCTATAAGGAATGAAAATGGGAAAATCCACACAGATCCAGAAGAAGTCCAAAGATCATAAATCTGTACTCCAAGAAGATGGAAAAAAAAAAACTACCAGCAAAACAAAACCCTGGTCCTGATGGGTTCACTGCTGAATTCCACAAAACTTTTTTTTTTTTTTTTTTTGAGACAGGGTCTCGCTTTGTAGTTCAGGCTGGCTCTGAGCTCACTATGTAGCCTAGGCAAGCCTTGAACTCAGTAATACTACCATCTCTGGCTCCTGAGTGCTGAGATTACTACAAAACTTTTAAAGAAGAGTTAATACTAGTACTTTTCAATCTCTTTAATGAAATCAAAAGTTAAGCAGTACTCCCCAAATCATTCCTTGAAGCAACCATCACCTTGATTCCAAAGGCAGAGAAAGATTCCACCAAAAAAGAAAAGAAAAGAAAAGAAAAGAAAAGAAAAGAAAAGAAAAGAAAAGAAAAGAAAAGAAAAGAAAAGAAAAGAAAACTACAGGCCAATCTCTCTAATGAACATTGATGCAAAATCCTCAACAAAATACTGGCAAACAGAATACAGAGAGTTATCAAGACAATCATACACCCTGTCAAGTCGGATTTATCCCAGGAGTGCAAGGCTGGTTCAGCATATGTAAATCAAAGAATGTAATACACTGTATTAACAGACTCAAAAACAAAAACAAAAAAAACCCATCTGATTGTCTCAATAGATGCAGAAAAAGCATTTGACAAAATCCAACACCCATTTATGATCAAAACCCTACAGAGAATTGGAATCACTGAATTTTATCTCAATTTAATACAAGCTATATGAGAAACCAACAACCAGCAAAATACTCCATGGGCAAAAACTGAAAACTTTTACACTAATATCAGGAAAAAAACAAGGATGCCCGTTCTTACCACTCTTGTTCAATATAGTGCTGGAAACATTAGCCACAGCAATCAGGCAGAACAAAGATATAAAACTAATAATGATAGGAAAGGAAGAGATTAAACTGTCATTATTTGCTAATGACATGATACTCTATCTAGAGGATCCTAAAAACTGAATCAAAAGACTGCTAGACTTAATTCCCAAATATGATAGTGTTGCTGCATAAAGGGTCAGTGCTCAAAAATCAACAGCCTTTGTCTACACAAACAATAGACTCACTGAAAGAGATATTGGGGAGTCAATCCCTTTCACAGTAGCATCCAGAAAAATGAAATATCTAAGAATTAACCTAATAAAGAAAGTGAGAGACCTCTGTTCTGAAAACTATAGGACTCTGAAAACTGAGATAGAGAAGGAAACCACAAATTGGAAAGATAGCCCTTGTTCCTGGGTAGGGAGAACTAACATCGTCAAAATGGTGATACCTCCACAACTACTATACAGATTCAAGCAATTCCAATAGAAGTTGCAGCACTATACTTCACAGAGCTAGTTAAAATAATACAAAAATTTATCTGGAAATACAAGAAACCTAGAGTAACCAAAGCAATTCTAAGCAACCACGACATGGCAGGGGCTATTACAATCCTCAATTTAAAACTCTACTATAAAGCCACTGTGATAAAAAAAAAAACTTCATGGTACTGGCAAAGTAACAGACCTGAGGACCAGTGGAATAGATTAGAAGACCCAGAAACAACTCTGGATACAATAAGCCACCTTATCTTTGACAAAGGAGGCAAACATCCCCAATGGAGGAGAGACAGCCTCTTTAACAAATTGTGCTGGAAAAACTGGGCTTTAACCTGCCAAAAGCTAAAGCTAGACCTATCTCTTTCACCATGCACAAAGCTAAATTCACAATGGATATGAGACTTAAACATTAAAATGGAAACAAGCCTGCTGGAAAATAGACAAGGTAAAACTCTTGGAGACATTGGCTTAAGCAGAGACTTTATGGGTAAAACTTCTATAGCACAAGACCTAGCAGAAAAAATCAACAAATGGGATCTCATCCTACTGAAAAGCCTCTGCACAGCAAATGAAGTCACTGGCACTGCTAAAAGACAACCAACAACATGGGAACAACTCTTTTTTAGCTGTTTATTAGACAAAGGGCTATTATCTACAATATATAAAGAACTCAAAGAGATCAGCTTCCCTAAGTTTAAAGACCCAATTCAAAATTGGGCATCTGAAATGAACAGACACTTCTCAGAGGCAGAAATCAAAGCAGCCAAGAAGCATATGAAGAAATATTTAACCTGACTGGTCATTTGCGAGATTGAAATTAAAACAGCACTGGAATTTCATCTCACTCCACAAAGAATGGCCGCTATCACAAAATCAAGCAACAGTAAATGCTGGCGTGGCTGTGGGGAGTAAGGAACCCTTCTCCACTGTTGGTGGGATTGTAGACTTGTGCAACCATTGTGGAAATCCGTGTGGAGATTTCTCAGAAAATGAGGACTAGGGTTTCCATTTGACCCTGCTATCCCCCTGCTAGAAATATACCCAAAAGAATTTTAAAAATCACATTGGAAAGACAGATGTACAATTTTGTTCATAGAAGATCAGTTCGTGATAGCTTAATCTTGGAAACAACCCAAATGCCCATCAACTGGAGACTGGATAAAGAAGATGTTTTTTTTTTTTTTTTTTTGTAAAATGGAGTATGATTCTGCCATCAAGAATGACAAGATCGGTTCTTTTATGTGCAAATGGAGACACCTGAAGGATATACTAATAAGTGAAATAGATCAAAGATAGCCAAATTCCCGATCTTCTCTTTGACATGAACACCTGTAGATGCAAATGAGCTCTAGAAAGTATGACAGCGGGAAATTTCCTTAGGGAATTTCGTGTGGGAATGTAATGAGGTGAAGGAATAAATATGATTCAGAAAGAAAACAAATGAGTATGTATAAAGGGGTTGGGGAGGTGTGGTTGGGTAGGGATATGGGTAAAAATGAGAATTAATTTGTGTTATATACTGGTACAAATTCCCCAATGTTATATGTGATTGTGAAATGTGTATAAATTGTATCAATAAATAATTCAATTGAAATATATCTTGTCTTGAGAACCAAAACTTTTGTAGTGACCGTTAGAAGGGCCTTAATGCTTGAAGTGTGCTTGTGTGCGTGCATGTTTGTGTGTGTGTGTGTGTGTGTGTGTGTGAATTCAACTCTGACTTCTATGCAGATTGAAGTGAAGAAGAACTGATAAAGAGAACACAGACCATGTGTACTGTAGGGGAATCTCAGAATACTTTTGTTGCATATAATACACAACCCAACATGATAGTTCAAAGAGAAATAAAGCAAGAGTGGAGTGAAATTTTAAGGATGACTTCAGTTTGCTTGAAATCTTCAGCATTTTTCTGGAGCTTGTTCCCCACTCCAGCTACTTCCTTTCGTGGAGTTTTAATTCTTCAGCTTTTTCACTTCCTGTTGTTAGGAAATAACCCTTTAGATATAATATTTGTAGATTTAACCTTTTTGTCCATTAATTTCGGTTATCTCATATTTTGCTGATTTTGCCATTACTATTTTTCTCACTCTTTCCTTATTTTCTCTTACTTTTATTTACTTTGTAATTTTTTGGGGGGGGTATGTTTTAGGGACAAACTTTTCATCCACCTATTTTCTTATACAAAAATATAATAAAAGTATATTCCCATCTAACTGGCCATGTCCCACAGATGTGGACATGCCGTTATTCACTATCAGCTATCATTCAGTTAAAAATATTTTTCTGCTATCTCTCTTGGTTTCATAATGTTATATGCATTGATATCTATTTTTTGCTTCATATTCTTTTGGAATTCTTTTATTAGTTTCATACAAATATTCTTAAAATTGTCTCCCAAATTAGTTGTTTCCATCTTTGTGAGGATTCTCATTATATCTCTATAAAACACTTTGTTTTTAGATCTGTTTTATATGTTGTTCTATGAGCATTTCAGCCTTCCTAAACTGACTGCATGGTGCATTTGTTGCTGTCCATTTACTTTTAATCTATCGGTGTTTATTTTTTAAGAGATTTTTTTTTGAGACAGGGTCTTGCTTTGTAGTTCAGGTTGGCCCTGAGCTCACTATGTAGCCCAGGCAAGCCTCGAACTCAGCAATCTTCCTGTCTCTGCCTCCTGAGTGCTTGGATTACAGGCATGAGCCACCACGCCTGACACTTTAAGAGATATTTTTATAAGCAGAACATCCTTCTGAAAAGTATGGCTTTTTAGTTAGAGTTTGGCCACAGGAGTTTATATTATTTTGGCATGAGGATATATAGTCTTTTTTTCTTCTTTTCCTCTCATTTCCTGATTATCCTTTTATAAATTTTGTTTTCTAAGTTATTAGACTGTTTTTAATTACTACATTAATCTATTTGCTATTTGGTTGTCTTCTGTTGCATTATTTTTTGATATGTTATCCTATGCATTTCTGAAACTATTTAGAATTTCTATTACATTGTTTCACATTAAATATAGAAATCTTACAAAAATCTATG
>PVIC010034903.1:0-19340 GCA_004025085.1 Thryonomys swinderianus | reverse complement strand
TAGCAGATTGGATCAAGAAGCAAGATCCTACAATCTGCTGCATACAGGAAACACACTTAATTCAGAAGCACATAGACTGAAAACAAAAGGTTGGAAAACAATCCTCCATGCCACAGGAAACTGCAAAAAAGCATGAGTGGCTATCTTGTTTGCAGATAAAATAGATTTCAAACCCAAACTGATTAAAAGAGATAAAGAAGGTCACTATATTCTCGTACAAGGAACTATCCAGGAGAAAGAAATAACACTCATAAATATTTATGCACCGAACTCTAATGCACCCAACTATATAAAACAAACATTACTGGACATGAAATGCCAGCTATCCATGAATACAATAGTTGTAGGGGATTTTAACATTCCATTGTCACAAATTGCCAGGTCAACTGGACAAACAATCAATAAGGAAATACTTGAACTAAATCAAACTTTGGAGCAAATAGACTTATTAGATGCCTACAGAATTTTTCACCCTTCAAAGCGAGAATATACCTTCTTCTCAGCTGCTCATGGATCATTCTCCAAAATACATCACATTCTAGTCCATAGAACAAGCTTAAATAGATGCAAAGGAATCAAAGTTATCCCCTGCATATTATCAGACCATAATGCCTTGAAACTGGAGCTGAATAGCGGAAGTAATTCCAAGATCCTCACAATCACATGGAAATTGAACAACTCTCTGTTAAGCAACCAAAGTGTCACAAAAGAAATTAAAGAAGAAATTAAACAGTTCATACAACCATAGATAAAAATAGACTTGTCTCCTGTATAGGAAAAGAGGTCTGCCTTGGAATAATACTGTTAAGTGAAGTAAATAAGACACATGAGTTTAAACATCATATGGTCTTCTTATACAAAAAATATAAATAAAGCGCAAAATAACAACTAGATAATGGGAAACAGGGTCATAAGTATTTTTCAAATGGAAAGGGGACCAAGAGATGGAGGGAGAGGTAGAAAGTGGAGAGAAAGAGAATAAAAGTGAACTGAAATGAGTTAAGTACATGTACTGATGCTAACCAAGAAATTTCATTACGTAGTGCAAGCATGTATAAATAAAGATGAAAACTGAAAAAATGAGGAAATTTAAAATTAAATGTTAGCCCGGCATGGTGGCTCACGCCTGTAATCCCAGCACTCAGGAGGCAGAGGCAGGAGGATTGCTGAGTTCTCGGTTTGCCTGGGCTACATAGTGAGCTCAGGGTCAGCCTGAACTACAGAGCGAGACCCTGTCTCAAAAAAAGAAAAAAAAATGTTATACCTCATATTAAATCAAAGACCACAGGTAAGTGTTGGAATTCTAATTCCATACCTTGCAGATAATTAAGACTTTGTTTTCTATTACCTGTGCATTCCAGATAGAGTTCTTTATCCATTATACTTTCAAAGATTTACATGTATCCTTTTAAAATTTATTGCTATTGTAGTCTGTTTAAAATTATCACTGCATGTATTGCTGCACTAGAATCTTTTAGATTATAACAGTTCAATTTTAGTACAACTGTTTAAAAATAGTTTATTAAAATTATCTATAAAATATATTTTTATTAAACATAACATTTACTTTGCCTTGTTCCTATTTTCTTTTCTTTCCTTTTATTATTTTTTCAGGAATTATTTGAAATGACCAAGTAATAATTTCAGCCATGTCTTTGTTATTTTAACTGTGTACCTTGGTCTAAGCTTTTCTCATTTGTTTAAAAACACCTCTTCATACAGCCCATAATCCTGGTGATTATGACAAAAATTTTGAGTGAAACATTAAGTATAGGCTTGTAAGACATCCCTCACACAAATTTCTTTGAAAATTTAAATCATCTTTGAGAAGTGCAGTGATTGACAGATAAAAGATAACATGGATAAACAGTTGGAATATTCTAGTCACCACAAACCGGTTTTTATTTGGTAATTATTTCTGATTATGTAAATAGCATTTTATAATGCAGAACCATAATTTATATTAATATTCAATTCAGGTGGAAAATTTTAATTCACAGTGTTTTATATTACTATATAAACCTTAAGTTTCACATTTCTAATCATGAAATATCCAACAAAACTATGAAATACTAAGGGAACAGTAATTTTTTAAGTATAACTACTTGCTAGACAGGAACTTGTTGTATTTCAAATTTAAGCAAAAAGAGCCAAAAATTTAGTTCAGTGGTTCCAGAACCTGCCTAGCAAGTGCTAGGTCCCTTGTTCAATCCCAGTAATCACATTCAGAAATATCAGGCATAGTGACTCACTCTCAGCAGCCATCATCAGTATGACATTCCACAATCCCAGGAGTGGTGGCTCCCAACTGTAATCCCAGGTGTCAGGAGGCAGAGGCAGGAGGATTCTTGAGTATGAGAATTTCTGGGGCTATATAGTGAGCTCAGGGCCAGCATGAATTAGTGAGAACCTGTGTCAAAAAAATAAAAATAAAAAGATAATTAATAGGACAACTAAATATTGAGGTAGAGAAAATTTAGAACCCAAAGAGATCTACAATTATATTTACCTTATAATTATCGGACATTTACTGCTTCTTCTTAATCTCTTTCACAGTTCTCCTTCTCTTGAATATCAGAATATCTTCTTCAGTGGATGAAAGCAGTGCATTCCATAGACCTACAGCAAATTGCAGATACATAGTTACATCACAATACTGCATAACTATTTCACTATGTTATTTATCCAAGAAAAAAGGCCACATCTGGAAAAAAAAAAAGAGCTACAATTGGAGTCACTATCCGATTAATCTCCTTACAATCTATTTTCAATTTCCAATGCTTGGCAGGTTATTGTATATTTCAAACTAAAGGAAATTAATGGATAGATGATAAGCATCTCCATAGCTGCAAAATTTCAGCCATGGTATTAATTCCTGTGATTCCCACAGGGATGTTTCAGACCATTTGGAAAGGTAGGCTAGTAAGTATGAAATGTTCTAATTATTTCCACTTAGCTTTCCCTGCCAGTGTGGGGATCTTGCCAGACTAAGAGTTCATTCACTTAAAACTTGCAAACAGAAATAGGATGAACTATTCAGAAAATCAGTACGAAGCCTCTACATATCATACATTAGATAAACAACATATAATATTAAAATCCATTTAAAATTAATATGATGAAAATTTCATTTGTACCTTCTTTTTTAATGTAATACATAAAGCATTCAATCTTCGGTACATTAGTTTCAGATTCATCAGGGTCCTGTGCTACTCACAATTAAAAACGTTGCTTTGGATTTTTTCACATGTTCTATGCTGGAGTTTCTCTTGAAACAGCAGTGGCTGTGCCTCTCCCCTGAATGTTTGTGCAGTTTTATTTTACATACCACACGGATGCTATGCCAATACCTAATGTTCCACCTATATTCAAGCTGATGTTATTTTTAATGATGTCTGCTCCCTAATTATCGCCAATAAAGCACTTTATATGTAAACAAAAGGGATTTTGAAGGGTTTTCCCTCAAACTTCCATCGATACTTAGGAGAACACGATTTAAAAAATTAGAACAAAAACAATGACTTCTGTAAATAACAGTTGAATTTCAAAATTGCATTTATAAGATCTAAAGGAAAAATAAAATAGCAGAATCTTTAAGCAAAAGAAAAAATTTCAAACATATATGATGATTCAATTTTGGCTGACCATATATTAAAAAGTTTTGGCACCAACCTTGGATGCACAAGGGCCTGAGTTTGATCCCTGGTACCACACACACACACACAAATAAAAAATAAAAAGAAAACTCAGATCAAGATCATATTAAATATTGATACCAGAAGACTGACAAAAAGTAATTGTATTCTTTTTAATGAAGTTCAGCCAAAATAACATGAAAATGTCAAACACAAAGCTAAATCTTCAATAAATTTTTTTTAATTTTACTGAGGAAGTGTTAGCTAATCTCAAATTTAGGTACAGTGGACCCTCAAATTTGAGCAGTCCTGATATATGAACAACTTGGCTTACAACTGGGATTTTAGTTGGAACTTAATGACCAAAGTTTTGAATTAGTACTAGAATGCTACTTACTCATGCTTCCAGGTAGTTGTAGTTATAGATTTAACCCTCAAAAAGGTCTGGAAGGGAAATCACAATATCCTTTGCTGCCTGGAGTTAATCGAGAAAACCTGGGCTACTGTCTCTTTAAGGACACTGAGATCTGGTTGTATATATGAGAGAGATTCTGAAGGCTGGACAGCCCAAGGTGACCCTTCAATTAACCAATGTGGGTTAAAACTATCCTTCGGGAATGATTTGAGTTCGTAAGTCAAATCCACTGTATTAACCAATACATAAACATTTGAAAAGATAAATTATTTCATTTGAAGATCTTATAGATTAGAAAACAGATGGAAACTAGCTAAAATATATACATGAAAACGAATAGATTCTTAATGTAACAAAATAACCAATTAAGATTGTAACAATAACAGCACAAACTTTTTCAGTTACACAAGAACACAGAAATATATATAGAAAAAAAGACCAGAAAATATAAGATATAAAGAAAATAAACATTTCTACTAGCTCTCATATCCATACACAGGAAAAAAAAATGGGCAAAAATGGTTCCAGATGAATTTTGGGATGCTTTTCTCTAGATCCGTGAAGTATGCTGTTGGGATTTTAATTGGGATTTCATTGAATCTGTATAGTAATTTTGGCAGTAAAGCCGTTTTGTTGATGTTGGTTCCTCCTATCCAGGAACAAGGGATGTCTTTCCATCTTCTGATATCCTCTTCAATCTCCTTTTTCAGAGTGTTGCAGTTTTCACAGTAGAGGTCTTTTTTTTTTTTTTTTTTTTTTTTTTTTTTGAGACAGGGTCTTGCCTTGTAGTTCAGGCTGGCCCTGAGCTCACTATGTAGCCCAGGCAAGCCTTGAACTCAGCAATCCTCCTGTCTCTGCCTCCGGAGTGTTGGGATTACAGGCATGAGCCACCATGCCCGGCACTGTGGTATGTGGTATTGATGGCTGGTGGGCGTGAGTCTCCACGCCCAGCACTGTATGTGGTTACCTGGGATTGAACTCAGGACCTTGTGCTTGCGAGGCAGGCGCCGGAACCACTGAGCTAATTCTCCGGCCCTGGAGTAGAGGTCTTTTACCACCTTTGTTAGATTGACTCCTAGATATTTAATTTTTCTGGATGCTATTGTAAAAGAGACTGAGTCCATAATTTCTTTCTTTATCATCATGCCATTAGCAAATAATGACAGATTAACTTCTTTTCCTATGTTATTCCTTTTATTTATTTTGATTGTCTAATTACTGTAGCTAATGTTTCTAGCACTATATTGAATAGGAGTGGTGACAGTAGACATCCTCATCATCTTCTTGATCTTTGTGTATAATGGAGTCTTTATGATCTTTAATGTATAATGGAATAATTCTGGCCATTATGAGAGCTCAATGCATTATTTGTAGGAAAGTAGATGAATTTGCAGAGATAAAGTTAAGTGAAATAAATCAAATTAAAATATCAAATTTATCTTATAAAAGAAACCTAAAATTTAAAGAGCAAAATATGTATAGATAATGAAAATGTAGGGAAATAGAGCTCTTTCAAAAGATAAAGAGAGCAATGACGAGGGGTGGAAAAGGATAAGTTCACGTACATGTACCAACTTTACACAAGGAATGTAAACATTATGTGCTGCAAACATGCAAAACACTATATCCTGTAAACAGGGTTTCTCTGATATTAATACCTTTAGAGTCACACACGTATTAAGTGAGGCCACTGGATCCTCTGTTTCCTGTTTCTCAGAAGAGGGAATGTGTAGTTTTATTTATTATATTTAGAGAGAATCTGTCTATGCCATAGAAAAAAATCAATGAGTTACTGGTGGTTTTGTATATTTGAGTCATTAGAAAGAACATTAATTGTATGCTGCATAATATAGAGTCTTCCATTATTTAAACTTTTTAAATTAATGTTATTCATAATAAATTTATAATACTATGTAAAAGAAATACACGTTTTTTGATAATCTTACATATATTGATCAAGTGCTAGAAATAACTGTCATTTAAGAATTATAGTCTACATGTTGTCTTGCATGAAATCATTAAATACTTTTATTATTTTAAATTTTAAAACAGGGGTAATTTCATTTGATCTTCACTTGGACAGTTTTGAGTTTTGAAATGAAATAAGATCTTGCTCAGTATCTCTGATGCATACTTACCAACCAGCTACCTACAGTTATCCTCATGATTTTCTGAGGTAGAAAACAGCAGTGGCAAAGCCACAGTGTGCAAGCACCAGAGCACTGGAATGTAAAGAGAGCACACATGTTTGTCATGAGGCCTATCAATGTAAAGAAGAATCCCTACCAGGAATCTGTCCATGATTTCAATAAACTCAATTTGTGAAAGAAGACATATTAATCTTTGCTTTCTTTCTCATTATCATTTTCATGTTTCAAAATCCATTTTCTCTAGTAACCAAGACCACCAATCCCCTATTTCAACAGAGATAACAAAAACTATGTGGATTTATTTTTACAAAAGCATCATCTATTCTTGTTAATAATGAACACATAGAGGAAACAGCTCAAGAGGAAATTAAAAACATTTCTCCATTTTTGTACTTAGCCTGTTTCTCTGATAAGAATCCACTGTATTCCACAGATTATGCAAGAGAAACTACAGAAGTGCTACTTTTAAAGTATATGTTCAATGGACTTTAGTATTTTATTTTTTTATTTGTATGGAGTCCATTTTCAGTGGAATTTCAAACTGTGGCTAAGGCAGAGGAACATTAACAGTTTTGAAACATCTATGATTTGACAAGAAATGAACTTTGAGGGTCATAAAGTTTATGGTACAAGCCTTTTTCCAAAATATTCTACTTTCACAGTCCCTGCATCAAGCCTGTACATTCCTGGCAATTATATGTCCTGTGCTTAACTCATTAGACAATGATTTAAGGATCTAGAGGATCTTCAAGCAAAGTAGTTTTTGGTGGTTTGTTTGTTTTTCCTAAACTCCAGTATTTGTACTTCTGGGTTTGTGATAACTGTTTTTTTTTATTAATAATATGAAGAGAGGAGACCTGAGTTGCAGGAGACCCAGTAAAAGGGACCAAGAGCCATTCCACAGCATTCTACTGGTAGATTTTCTATGTCCAGGAGCTGGACTGAAGGGCACTAGCTCTCCACTCATTTTGGTCCTGTCAACAGAAATGACACAGAAAAGGAGGTACAGGAATCCCAGTAAGAAAGGGACCACAGTAAGAAGGACTGGGGGTCATCCCTCAGCATTCCAGTGATAGGTTTCCCACATTCAGGGCCAGACCAGAAAGCCACAGGCTCTCCATTTTGTGTTGGCCTGTTGGCAGAAATAGCAAAGATTCTAAGGTTCAGGGACCCTACTTTCCTGTGATCAGGGTGTAACCAGAAGGCATGGAATTTCCATTTTCTTGTGGGCCAAACTGGACATGACTGTTGCAGGGTGAAAAATCTCCATAGATACCACCTCCTTGTTTGAGGACATAAAATAAGTGTGGCAGGAATGCTGGAACATAGACAGAGGCTTTCAGTGTGTTTCTCTATGCAGCCCACTACATTGAAAAAACATGCACTAGAAAAGTGAAGGAATTCTGCTGACCACAGTCATTGGTGATGTGGGTGAATTAGTTCTATCCGGAAGATCCTGGACTCTTACAAAATTCAAACCTACAGGACTTCTTTGAGCTCAACTCAGACAAGGGATGACAGTTGTCTCTGTGTGACTAATCTACTTTGGCCTTTATGCTATTGCCCATACCATTTATGGGAGAAGCCATATCCACATTGTGAAGGTCTATTTTGCCATTGTTCTTAATTTTACAATATTGTTGTTTTTGTTGTTGCTGTTGTTATTCATCTTTCTTTCCTCTGACTATACTTTCTTTTCTTCATCTCACTACTCTTCTGTTGCTGAATCCCTCCAATTTTGGGTTTCTTCTGTCAAAAACTCTCACTTTTTAAAATTGAATTTCTTATTGGTACATTTTATATACAGTTCACAATCACATTCAACATTGGGGAATTTGTACCAGTAAATGACACCAATTAATTCTTATTTTTACCCATATCCCTACCCATCAACAACCCCCACCCCTTACATATATGCTATGTCTTTTTCTTTCTGAATCATATTTCTTCTTTCCCGTCATTATGTTCCCTCACCACATTTTCTTTGAATATTTCCTATTTTACAAAATCCATCATACATTCTAGAACTCATCCATATCTACAGGTTCTCATAGAAGAGAAAGGATACTGTATTTACATATCTGGGATCTATTTATGTCACTTATTAGTGTGTCCTCCAGATGTATCCATTTGCATATAAATGAATGAAACTTGTCATTGTTTATGGCAGAATAATACTCTATTTTATTTAAAAAAAAAAAAAAACACATCTTCTTTATCCAGTCTCTAGTTGATGGGCATCTGTGTTGTTTCCAAGATTAGACTATCACAAACTGAGTTGCTATGAACATGCGTGCACATATGACTTTATAATGTGATTCTTTTAATTCCTTTGGGTATATTCCTAATGGGAATATTCTCATTTTTACAGAAGAGGTAAAATTATCTCCTGTCCCCACTGCTACTAGGTGCCCATATTCTTTTCTTGTTCCTTCATGCTCTTCTGTCCTCCATTCAGAATAAATACCTAAAAGTAGAAGAGTTTCAGTTTCCCTTAATTTCTCTTCTTTCTGTATTATTATACAAGGGTATACAAAGCTTCTAGTCGTCCTCTGGTTCTTAGTCAGTTGTCTTTTATTTGTTCTTTTTGTCTCTATTGTCCATCTATAAAGTTCTCAAGGTCTACACAATCTTTTCAGAGCCTCTATGCCTATTTCTTTTTTGTTTGTTTGTTTGCTTGTTTTTCTTTTTTCTTTTTTTTAAAGGGTCTCACTTTGTAGTTCAGGCTGGCCCTGAGCTCACTATGTAGCCCAGGCAAGCCTCAAATTTAGCAATCCTCTTGTTTCTGCCTCCCCAGTGCTCGGATTACAGGTGTGAGCCACCACGCCCAGCCCTCTATCCCTATTTCTAATCTTTTCTTCTCTTCCTATCTCCCTACCTCTCCAACTCCCTAGTAAAATTTTATTTCTGAAGGGTAGTGCTGCTGTACAAGGACCTGTATGTTGCAAAAATATTTCTGATTAATTCTAAATTTGGGTATATGGTAATATGTAACTCATGAACTTAAAGGTATCGAGATAATACTTGCCAAAGCTTATCATTTCCTGTGCTGAGTATACTACTGTTGATGACATCAATTGTATTATGTCAAAAAAGATAATGTCATTGTTCTGTTCAAATACCTCCCATGGTATGCCAGAACTGAGAGTATTTAAGGGCCATAACAAATCCAAGGAGGACAACTCAGGAAGTAGCTATCTCCTAAGGGACCCAAATACTAGAGAGAAAGAGACTTGCAACAAATATTCCCCAGACACCGATCTAGGAATTAAATAAAGAGCATCAGCAAGAGCAAAAGAATAGAAATGAGAAAAAAATTCAAAAATCAAGACACAAAGATCACCACCCAGCAGAATCCAGGGAAAAAGGAAATGGAGCAAACTGAAGCTCAATCACCAGGACTTTCTGAGACAGTACCAAGTCAGATCTAATAAAATAGAAATCAGGGATACTGTCCACAGCAATTGATACAATTAACAATGCTAAAGTAGTCATCAGAGGTATGATAGAATCTGAGCTAACAAAAGCAGTGGATCCTGTTAAACAGCTTCAAACAGAGTTCAAGGTGATTAACAGTGAGAGTGAAAAGTTTACAAAGTAGAATGAATGAAGCTGAAAACTGAATTTCAGACATAGGGGAAAGGATGGTAGCCAATGAACAGGGAAGACACAGTTTATGGAAAATGGCAAGGAACCATGAGAAATCAATCTGATACCTCCCTGACAATTAAAAGAATACCAAACACTGGCTGGAAACACTGAGGAAACAGGAGAGAATGCAAAAGACATTTTTAAAAATCCTCTTCACAGAGATAGTAGCTGAAAGCTTCACAGGAAAAGGAAAATAATAGACCATATAGATAAGTGAGACATATAGGAATCCAAATGATAGTAATATGATCTACACCTAGGCATATAATTATCAAAGTTCTAGATACCCAATGAAAGAAAGCAAAATGATTGTTATTTAATAGCAAATAAAAACTGATGGGGAAATAAGATACTTCCAGGACAAAAACCACCTGAAAAACTTCAAAATACAAAACCTGCACTCCAAAAAATTCTAAAGAATGTCTTGGGGAAAAAAAAAATGAACCTTGCAAACTCATGAGGCTCAGCAGAGTGAATCCATCAGACAAGGCAAGAAACTGAATGGAAAAGGGCAATAGCAAAGCCAAGAACAGACATCATCACTGCGCAAAATCCATCAGTATCAGTCATAACCATTAGAGTCAAGAGCCTCAATGGACCACTTAAAAATACAGACTAGGAGAATGGATCAAGAAACAGAACCCTACAATACACTGCATACAAGAAACATCTAATTCAGAATGAAAGCCATCGACTGAAAGTAAAAGGATAGGGAAAAATATTTTCATTTGATAGGAAACTGCAAAAACAAACAAAAAAAAAAAAACAGAAGTGGCTATCTTATTTGTAGAAAAAAAAAATGTATTTTAAACCAAAACGGATTAAGACAAGCATAAATGGACACTACATTCTTGTACAAGGAAGGAATCATGAGGAGATGATATTCATAAATATTAAAGCACTAAATTCCAGTGCACCAAAATATATAAAAATATTAATGCATATGAAAAGCCAGGTAAGCAATAATACAATAGTAGCAGGGGATTTCAATATTCCACTGTTACAAACAGACAGATTGGAAAAAAATGAATAAGAAAATACAAGAACTGAATCAAACTTTGAAACAGACTTAATAGAAGCCTACAGAGTATTTCACCCCACAAAATCAGAATATACATATTTCTTAGCTGCTCATGGATCATTTTTCAAAACAGATCATATGCTAATTCATATAACATGTTTATGGAAGCACAAATGAATTGAAGTTATCTCCTGTATCTGTTAGACCATAGTGCCTTGAAATTGGAGTAGCTAAAGACATTGCAAGATCCTCACAAACACATGGAAAATTGAAAAATGCACTGCTGAACAAGCAGTGGGTCATAAAAGAGATTAAAGAAGAAATTCAACGTTTTTTACAGTTAAATGCTGGGCCAGTACAATTTACAGGAATTTATGGGACATAATGAAGGCAGTCTTATGAGGGAAACTCATAGCAGTGAATGCGTATACCAGGAAAATGGAGTAAGCTGAAATCAATATCCTAATGCTGAACCTCAAGGTAATAGAAAAAGGAGCAAGACAGACTCAAACGTCATAGTAGGAATGAAATCATAAGGGTCAAAGAAGAAACGAAGGTAATGCAGACTAAAGAAACAATACCAACAAATCAACAAATTGAAGAGTCGATTTGTTTCAAAGGATAAAGTCTTAGCCAGCCTTATCAAACAATTGCAGGAATAGGCTCAAATTCATGCTACTAGGAATGGAAATGGGGAAATCACCATGAGTTCAGTGGAAATCCAGAGGATAGTAAATACCTACTTTGAAAATGTGTACTCCAGTGAGGAATGGATAGATTCCTAGACACACATGAACTTCTAAATTTGAACGAAGAGGATATAAAAATGCTATACAACCCAATATCTATATGTGAAAGTGAAAATGTAATAAAAATATCTACTGACAGAGAAAATTCCTCATCCCCTTTATTACTGAATTATGCAAAATTTTCAAAGAAGAGTTAAAAACACTATTTCTCAAACTCTTTAACTAAATCAAAAGAGAAACAGTACTCCTAAATTTATTCCTAGAAGCATACATTGATTCCAAAAGCAGATAATGACCAAAAAAAAAAAAAAAAGAACAAACCTATAGGCTAATCTCTGTAATGAATATTGATGCAAAAACCCTCAAGAAGATACTGTCAAAAAGAATCCACAGAATTATCAAGAAGAACATACACCCTGACCAAGTTGGATTCATTCCATGGGTACAAGGATGATATGTAAATTAACAAACATAATATACTATATTAACACACTCAAGGACAAACACCAACACCATATAGTCATCTCAAAATATGCAGAAAAAGAATTTGACAAAAATCCAACATCCATTCATACTCAAAATCCTACAGATAATTAGAATAGATGGACTTTTAAGCTAATAAAAATTATATATGAGTAAGCACCATCCATCATCATACTAAATGGTCAAAAACTGAAACCCTTTGTACTAAGATAAGGAACAAGACATGGATAGCCACTATTACCACTTCTTTTCAACATAGTACTGAAAATATTAGTAATAGCAATTAGTGAAGAGAAGGGAAATAAAAGTAAAGATATAAAAGAAAGAAGTTAAACTGTCAGTATTTGTTGATGACATGATATTCTATATAGAAGATCCTAAAATCTCCAACAAATGACTGCTAGACTTGATCAGCAAATTTGGCAGTGAAGCTGAATACAAGGTCAATGCTCAAAAATAAGTAGCATTTTTATAAACAAATAAACTCGTTGAGAGAGACATAGGGGATTCAAGCCCTCTCACAATAGCAACCAAAAAAGTGAAATATCTAGGAATCATGGAAAGACATTCCTTGTTTGTGGGTGAGAGGAACCAATATTGTCAAAATGGCTACACCTGCATGAGTGTATAGATTCAGTGCAATGCTGATTGAAATACCAACAGGATATTTCAGGATCAAGATAAAATAATTCTAAAAATAATTTGGAACCAGAAAAGACCTAGAATAGCAAAAGCAAATTTAGGCGACAAGGACATGGGAGGAGGCATCGCAATTCCTCATTGGGAACTATACTACTAAGTCACTGTAATAAAACTGGCAAAATACTGGCAAAATAACAGACCTGAGGACCAGTGGAACAGATGAGAAGATCTAGAAACAACTCAAGAGATACTAAGTCACCTCATGTTTGACAAAGGAGCCAAACATCCTCAATGAAGGAAAGATACCTTCTTTTAAAAATGATGCTGAAAAAAATGAACTTTAACCTATCAAAGACTAAAGCTAGATCTATGTCTTTCACTGTGTATTAAACTGAAATCAATGTGGATTACAGACCTAAATGATAACACAGAAAGACTAAACCTTCTGCAAAACAGATTAGGTAGAACTCTTTGAAGCACTGATTTAGGGAATAGGCTTTATGGACCAAAACTCTATAGCACAAGAACTGGCAAAATAAATCAACAAATGAGTTCTCATCTTATGAAAAAGCTTCTATACTGAAAAATAAACCACCAGCAGAGCAAAAACACTGCCAACAATATGGTAAAAATATTTTCCACCTGTTATTCAAACAAAGATGTACTATCTAAAATATATTGAGATTAAAAAAAAATAGTCCCACCAATTTTAAAGACCCAATTCAAAAATGGACTTGTGAAATGAACAGACTTTTTCAGAGGAAGAGTTAAAAGCATCAAAGAAGCATATTAAGAAATGGTCAATATCACTGGTCATTCAAGAGATCCAGATGAAAACAACACAGAGATTTCATCTCAGTCCACAAAGAATGGCAGCTATTTTGAAATTAGCCAGCAACAAATGCGGAACCCTTCTCCACTATTGGGGGGATTTTACTGCATTCCACTGTGTAGTGCAACCACTATGGAGGTCAGTGTGGAGTTTCCTCAAAAAACTAGGATTTGAGGCCACTTTGACTCTGCTATTCCCTGCTGGAGGTATACATGAAAGAATAACAAGATTCATATCACAGCAACATATGTGCATCCATATTTAGGCAGCTCAGTTTGTAATAGCTAAATCTTGGAAACAACCCAAATGACCATCAATTCTAGATTGGATGAAGAAAATTTTTTAAAAATAAAATGGAATATTATTCTGTCATAAAGAATTATGTTTGATTCATTCATACTCAAATGAACATATCTTGAAGACATACTCATAAGTGAAATAAATGGGTCATAGATGTATAAATATATCTTTTCTCTGATATGAGAAAATGAAAATATGAATGAATTCTAGAATGTACAATAAATACTGTGAATTAGAAAATATTAAAAGGGGAAAAAACAGCATGGGTAAGTACAGAAGGGAAAGAAAAAAATGATTATTGAAAAAAGGAAATAGTATCATGCAGTTTTTATCACAGTGGCTTTATAGTAGAGCTTTAAATTGGGGATTGTAATACCCCTGCCACGTCATGGTTGCTTAGAATTGCTTTTGCCATTCTAGGTTTCTTGTGGTTCCAGATTAATTTTTGGATTATTTTCTCTAGCTCTCTGAGGTATACAGTTGGAATTTCAACTGGAATTGCATTGAATCTGAATAGTAGTTGTGGGAGTATAGCCATTTTGACAATGTTGGTTCTCCCTACACAGGAACAAGGGATGTTGTTCCACTTTCTGATACCCTTTTCTATCTCATTTTTCAGAGTCCTATAGTTTTCCGAGTAGAGGTCTTTCACCTCCTTTGTTAGATTGATTCCTAGATATGTCATTGTTCTGGGTGCTATTTTGAGGGATTGACTCCCCAACTTCTCTTTCATTGAGTTTGTTGCTTGTGTAGACAAAGGCTGTTGATTTTTGAGCATTAACCTTGTATCCAGCAACACTACTAAATTTGATAATTAAGTCTAGCAGTCTTGGTTGAATTTTTAGGATCCTCCAGATAGAGTATCATTTCAGCAAATAATGATAGTTTAAATTCTTCCTTTCCTATCTTTATTTCTTTTATATTTTTGTCCTGCCTGATTGCTATGACTAATGTTTCTAGCAGTATATTGAACAAGAGTGGTGACAGTGGGTATCCTTGTCTCATTCCTGATTGTAGTGTGAAAGGTTTCAGTTTTTGACCATTAAGTATGATGCTGGCTGTTGGTTTCTCATAAATACCTTGTATTAAATTGAGATAAAGTTCATCTATTCTGATTCTATGTAGTATTTTGACCCAAGGACCAGTGGAATAGATTAGAAGATCCAGAAACATCTCCGGATACACTAAGCCACCTTATCTTTGACAAAGGAGCCAAACATCCTCAAAGGCGGAAAGACAACCTCTTTAACAAATGGTACTGGAAAAACTGGGCTTTAACCTGCCAAAAACTGAAGCTAGATCTATCTCTTTCACCATGTACAAAACTAAATTTACAATGGATTTGAGACTTAAACTTTAAAAGAGAAACAATAAGCCTGCTGGAAAATAGGTTAGGTAAAACTATTGGAGACATTGGCTTAGTCAAAGACTTTATGAATAAAACCTCTACAGCACAAGAACTAGCAGAAAAAATCAACAAATGGGATCTCAATCTACTGAAACACTTCTGCACAGCCAAAGAAGTCACTGACACTGCCAAAAGACAACCAACAGCACGGGAAAAATCTTTACTAGCTGTTTATCAGACACTGGGCTATTATCTACAATATATAAAGATCTTAAACAGATCAGCCTCCCCAAGTTCAAAGACCCAATTCAAAAATGGGCATATGAAATGAACAGACCTTTCTCAGAGGCAGAAGTCAAAGCAGCTAAGAAGCCTATGAAGAAATGCTCAACATCACTGGTAATTTGATAGATGCAAATGAGGACAACACAGATTTCATCTCACTGCACAAAGAATGGCTGCTATTACATAATCAACCAACAGTAAATGCTGGAGAGGCTGTGGGGAGAAAGGAACCTTTCCCCCACATTTGGGAAGGGCCACATTTGACCCTGCTATGCCCCTGCTAGGAATATACTGAAAGGAATTTTTAAAAAATCACATTTTAAAGATGGTTGTACACCCTTATTCATAGCAGCTCAGTTTGTGATAGCCCAATCTTGGAACCCAAAAGCCCATCAACTGGAGACTGAATAAAGAAGATTTTTTTTAAATGGAGCATTATTCTGCCATAAAGAATGAAAAGATTGATTCATTTATGTGCAAATGGATACACCTGGAGGACACATTAATAAGTGAAACAAATAGATCACAGATATGCCAATACCAGATCTTTTCTTTGATATGAGCACCTGTAGATGTAAGTGTGCTCTAGAAGGTATGACAGTCTTTGTAGAATTGGAAGTTTACAAAGGAAATTTGGTGTGGGAATATAATGAGGGGAAGGAATAAATATGATTTTGAAAGAAAAATAAGAGCACATCAATAAGAGGTGGGGAAGTTTTGGTGGGTAGTGCTGTTGGTAAAAAGAAGAATTAACTTGTGTCATATACTGGTACAAATTCCCCAAAGTTGTGTGTGATTGTGAGATGTATATAAAATGTACCAATAAATAATTCAATTAAAAACAGGAAACAAAGCTTATGTATATAGGAGTTAGGAGGCTGCATATTGGGTAGGGTAATTATAAAAAATGAGAATTACATCTTGTCATACACTGGTATAAATTCTTAATGTTGAATGTGATCATAATGTCAATATATAATGTACTGATAAAGATTAAAAAATAAGGGCTGGAGGGTTAGCTCAGTGATTCCAGCACCTGCCTCGCAAGTGCAAGGTCCTGAGTTCGATCCCCGGTAACCACATACAAGGCTGGATGTGAAGATTCACGCCCACCAGCAATCAATACCACATACCACAGTGCTGGGAGTGGTGGCTCACGCCTGTAATCCCAGCACTCAGGAGGCAGAGGCAGGAGGGTTGCTGTGTTTGAGGCTTGACTGGGCTGCACAGTGAGCTCAGGGCCAGCCTGAACTATAAAGCGAGACCCTGTATAAAAAAAAAAAAAGGATTAAAAAATAATGTGCATAGAAGTACTATCCATAGTACAAAAACATTTCCTGTGAACAATTTGAGAGTAAACTGAAGACATGATATCATCATGATAATTATTATGGTAACTTTCAATCAGAGACATCAGTTAATTTTCACTGTATTATTTTAGACAAAGAAATTATCCTACATGTTAACAGAATGACTATGAAGATCAAAGTCCATACTGACAATATTAGTTTATAATCCACAGATCACACTCCATTTCTGTGACACAACCAGTGAGAGAGTATGCTGATTCAAGATTGGCTTCTAATTATATGTCCTTAATTACATTCATTCCAAAGCAGTTCCTCAGACTTTCAAAGGTTGAAAAACAATTATTTAATAGGATATTTCTTATGCTGTGTTTATCTGACATTTCATCATGTTGGTACTTCTGACTTAATTTTATTTATTTCCAGAAATATGAAAGAAATGTCTGTGTTTTCATTGGAATCTGATAGATTTCTGGTTTTCTTCTCTTATTTTTTTTTCACATTGTGTGCTGTGTTTTGTCCTTAATTGCTTATAAATTCTTACTGATGAAAGAACACAAAGAAAGTTTAAATGTGTATACATCTAAATAAAATGGAGGAATATAAGCAATTTAAATATATATTATACTTATTTATGTATTATGTATCTATCATCTATCTATCTATCATCTGTCTATCTATGCTATATTTGATGTATATTTAAGTCACCTATATACCAATATTATATTTGCAGGTAGTACTAATTGGTTAAGAAGAGGTGTACTCTTCTTGGATTAGGCAATTCTCACAATGACACAAGGCAATGATAAAAGGCACAGTTTGGAGCATCCATTGATAGGAACACTACCCAATCCAGAGCTACACCTCCTTTCTTTTTCTTATGCATCCAACAAAGCAATGTTATTCTCCTTTAAACAAGCCAGACCAAGGTACTAAGAACTAGAAATTACTCTACATCTCAAGGTTTAATTCAGTTCATTTACTTTAACCAGCTCTAAACTGTTTACTCTGTCTTGCCTGGGAACTGCCCATAAAATCCATGGCCTATGCACTTCTTTAACCTTCCTATTTCCTAACTCTCCATCATTTTGGTGTCTTTCCCATGTAGCTTTTCATGGCCTGATTTGCCACCTTCTCTAAGGACCATCAATCAGTATAATGAAGTTGATTTTGTGAACCCTTTGTGTGTCTTCCCTTGTGAACACACTTGAATGACTGTCACATAAAAAATATGCAAAAACATTTTCCTATAGATAAACCAGAAAAGGATCAAAATGTCACTTTTTTTAAGCTTTCATTTTTAAGATAGCTTACAAAAAGCAGAAAAAAAGACAGCATTACATTTTCTTAAGAAGGTTTTTTCCTCTTTAAAAAAAATCATAGAGAATTTAGGAGAAAAGATATTCCTTTCTTAGGAGATAGTAGAGTCAACACTTTTCCAAGCTCTTTTGTTACCTGCCTTGTTGTTCTCCATGAAAAAACACTAATGGAGCTACGAAACTGAAAGGAAAGAATCTGAATAACACTACGGCCCTGATGACATCATTCTGCTTCTAAATTAATAGAGCTTTTGAGTTTGCACTGTATTGGGTAAAGAATGTCCTTATTTCTTCAGCTATTTCCAGCTGAGTTATTTGTTGTTAGCTGCTGAAGGAGCATGATCTTGTTCCCATACATCTGACCTTGGTGGTATTTACTGAGGCATTCATTGTCCGGACCTGGCCTCAGATGTTAGTACACATGGGATGTCACTGAATCATCTGTCATTTCAGCCTTCAAAATCCCACTCAAAGCAATCAGAATTTCGAAATAAATTTCATTATTTAAAACAACCAATTTAGACTTCTCATGAAGCTATTACTTTATTTCTTCATTTTTGTAACTTGCGCTTTCTTGCTTTCTATTACTACCTAAAATACAAAATATAGGTTCTTCTGCTTTAATTGTGCAAAATTTTTCGATATGTTTTTATTTTTCTTGCACTTGAATAGCAGATTTAAAACAGATATTTTTCTCACAACAATTTGTTCCCATCTACCCTAAACTAGCATAGCCTTCCTCAGGGCAGCGAACCCAGTTTGGGTTATGTTCCACTGTAATAAGTGAGGGAATAAGTGGATCAGATGAGGAAAAAATAGAAATAGTTGTATCAATATTTCTATTTTACAAATGTACCACAGGCAGATTTATGCTTATAGAGCGCAGATTAATGTTTGGCAACCTATTCTGTTATTTCATTCAGTCTTAAGTATGTGGATAGGGAGATGAGCTAGCTATATTCTTCAAAAGATTATTGGAACTAGGAAGATCTTTCTATTTCAGTTTATTTTCTTGTGCGTAGGGAAGTAAAACTAATTAAATATTCAAACATTTTGAATGTTACCTTGGCCCCAAAATGAGATAATCTATGATTAGAATTAGGGAAATTGTACTACTAAACTTTTCCTGACATACGGCAAAGTTCAATGGAAAGAAGTTCATCTTTTGGGAGAAGAAGGAGTGAGGAAATCAGCTCAGCAAGA
>PVIC010034902.1:0-19319 GCA_004025085.1 Thryonomys swinderianus | reverse complement strand
CAAACCTCACAGCCCTGGACAAAATGAATTAACCTCTCTAAGGCTCTGCATGCCCCACGGAGGGGAAGGAAAACACTTGAAAAGTATTTCAGAGGTTGAATCAATCAGACTTAGTACTCATTTGGTAGACTAAGTAAAGATGACGGGAAATTTAACCTCAAATTGCTTTGTACCTGAATAGATGATAAGGTTACTAAGTTCCAAGAGCAGAATGAAAAGCAATTTCCAAAAGGCAGGTAATCAGTTTGATTCTTGACACAACTGAATCAGGGGTGCTGGTGTATCTGGAAACTGGCAAAGGCAGGTAGTGAGAAAAAATGGTCTTTCAAGAGAATAACAAAGGCTATTTGTTTGGTTGTTGTTTGTTCCCATAGTGTATTTAACTCCATTTTAGAGGCACCACAGTCAGGAGTCTTTGGGGCCAGTGAGTAAGTAGGAAAAGAAATAGGACCTGGTCATTTATGCTGCACCCAAAAACCCAAACAGCCCTGCTGTTGGGTATGACTACCTCTCCCCACTGTTTACAATCATACCACAAGTTCTACCATATTTCCTCTTCTTGCCATAATTCAAGCACTCAGTTCTGTACCTTCTAAACCAAAAGAAAATAGTTCCACATGAGGTTGCTTCCTATGCCACAGGAGCAGCTGCTGATGCCCCATGAGGAAGTTACCTTCTGTCTGAAGTAGATCTTCAGGTCACCAGGTATTAACCACTATTTTCTCGGCAATCAACAATCTAAAGAAAGGTTCATGGGAACAACTGGTCTCTGCTCTTCTATGCTGGCTGGAGTGGCTACAGGCTGGGCACAGAGGTAAGGGAAGGCCGGCATACTTCAGGGCTGGCAGCTGATGCGATGTTGGCTCTCAGCTGATGCTCCAACTGCAGCCACTGATTCCCATGTGACTGGCTGGCTTTCTTTCTCTCAGTACTAGAGACTGATCTCAGAACTGTCACACTAAGACACACACACACACACACACACACCTTTTTTCTGAGACAGATTTTCATTGAGTTATCCATGCTGGGCTCACATTTATGATTTTTTTTTTGAGACAGGGTCTCGCTTTGTAGTTCAGGCTGGCCCTGAGCTCACTATGTAGCCCAGGCAAACCTCGAACTCAGCAATCCTCCTGCCTCTGCCTCCCGAGTGCTGGGATTACAGGCATGAGCCACCACGCCTGGCACATTTATGATCTTTTTGCCTCAAACTCCCAGACTGTTGGGATTACAAGGGTGCACACCACCTAACTGTGCCTGACTTTCTCAAAGCACAACACCCATATTTTAAAGGTGAGAAAAAAACAGAGATCCTTATGAAGACACTGCAACCCCTAACATAGGCTCAGGAGTCAACCAAGATCTCCATGTTCTGTTAATTACAAGCACGACATTAAGGCAAAGCCATCCTGATGGGAAGTAGGTGAAAGAATGTTCTCACATGATTTAAAACCTACCAGAGCCACTTTTGCCAGCCCACAGAAGGAGATGAGTGGCTGCTGGAGAGACAGCAGGGTTCCCTGACACCCAGCACAAACTCAGCCACCCTCTGTAAGGGGCTCTTCCAGGTGTCCTGCAGGCTGGCTCTGGGCACCTCGCCCACCACAACCCTCTCTTCTGGCAGCTCACAGCACCCATTCTCCCTCCCATCAGGATGCAACCTAGACGGCAACTCCAACTTCCATTCATGTAGATATACATCTTCCCCTTTTGTCTTCCTCATCTAGAGGGGCTTTTAGAGGGTCAGAAGCTTCTAGTGGACATTAAATGTGTCTTGTACATATGTCCAAGTATCTTTCTCAGTATCTTAAATTATGCTTTACCTGTAAGTTATAAGATAGAAAAAAGAAAAGTTTTTCCTTTTTTATTTTCTGAGAATACACATCCATGTAAGATTCATTGTAACTTTTACATGAACCATAATTTATACTACTTGTGCTAAGAGAATCACTCTATAATTTATGTGAAATACCAGATTCTAACACTTTGGAAAAGTTCTTAAAAATCATCTAGGACACAGACATTCTATTTTTTTCTAAAATTCTATAATGTCTCATTTAATGCACATAATAAACTTATGTGGATGGTACCATTACTATACCTGTTTTTCCCATAACAAAAATACAGCCAAGAGTGTGACATTTCCAAGTGAATGCCAACCCACAAGTCCCAGCCTGTATATTTCTGTTACTAAATCCATAGAACCTATCAATGAGGAATCTTCAATCTGTATATAAATAGACAATTTGGTGTCCTGCTCAGAAATTTCAGAAAAAATTCTTCACTAAGTTCAAGGTTAGAATCTGTTCACTACCAAACCAAACTTCCAAAACACATCTTTTATTTTCATTTTTTCCCCTCAGGGGTGAATTCAAATAAATGGGAAAAAAGCAAAAAAAAAGTCATAGATAAAGAGAGTTCTGATAATTCAACATCACACTGCATGAGAAGGTCAAATGTTGCTCTGTAATAGGCTCCAATTTGAACAGCCCCAGCCATGAAATATTGGGCAATTTCCCGACCTTTTTAGCTGTAGCTCCAAGTGCTTTGATTCTCAGGACAGTCTATATCTATATTTAAAATTCGCTAAAGAGAAAAGAAAAACGTGCTTCTAGGTACCCTGTCCTCATGGTATCAAAAATAATGGATAGACATTGGCAGGTACTCACTTTTTTGCACATTTGCTTTGTTTTGCTCTGTCAACTACCAAAAACTGGGACTATTCTGTCTTAGGATAGATATCTCCTGATAGGAGATCTGATCCACCTTTGGTATAAGCAAGTGAGACACATATTTCAAACTCTTGGCTACTAAATCACAAGATGGCTCAAATCAGGTGCTTCTCCCTCTGGGTTTTAGTAAAGACCTAGAGATACAAATAAGCAGGTATGAAGAATATATTCTAGAAATGGAGGCAGAAACTGCAGTAGAATTTTCCACTTTGCAAACACAGAAAAGGCAGGGGTGGTACCCTCCACACAGTGCCAGCAGCAGTGCCAGCCACTGGGACCCAGCATACCACAGGGAAAACAACAGCACCTACCCAAACTGACACCTAGCATGACCTCAGCTATGGTGGTGGCTTCTCCCTGCTTTCTTCTGCTTCTGTCCTGAACCTGGATCTCCCATTCTCCCAGCAATTCTGGGAGCACAACAGCATCACTTTAAAAAGTCCCTTCCTTCCTGTTTAAGTCAGCCAGAGGTAATTTTCTGCTTGTAAACAAGGTTGCCAATACATCAAAGAATAATGTCAAAATACAATAAAAGCCTGAGATGGGCAGGAGCAGATTCTTAAAATTAAATAGTTAACTTAAAGTTATTCATCCATAAAGGAGTTGCAACATTTCTATTCATTTGTAAAGCAGGATCAAGATGTAGACTGATTTCCTAGCCATATCCAACCCTCCTTCTCTACATGTTCCTATTCTTGTCAGAGATATCACAAGTTTCCTGATCATTCGAGTTGTAAACCCCACAATTCATCTCTTCTTCCTCAGACCCACTAACCAGGCACCTCCTATGTTCTTTCACAAAAATCTCTCTGTGTCCTGCCTAGATTCTCCCAGTGGCAAACTCAATATAGGGACTTATCACTTCCTACACAAGACACTGCTGTTGTTTTCTAACTGGATGGCCTGTCTCCAAAACACTGTCTGTCAAATATTCCCAAGACATTGACTGTGTCTCATCACTCTGTATATCAAAATCAATGTCCACCTATTGCCTGTAGGATAAAACCTAAACTACTCAGCATGATATGTGAGACTCATGATTTAATCTCTCCGTCTTCAGCTTAACTTCTACATGCTTTTATACCTTCACTATATATATATATATATATATATATATATATATATATATATATATATATATATAAAACTAAGTAATATATTTTTAAGTATAATGTACTGACTTTAAAAATGAGAAATCAAGAGAGGTAGTACAGGTCTTAAATAAAGAATATAACTGCCCCAAAAATTGCAAGATTTTTGTATCTTCAAGGTTATAATAACAAATACTAAAAGTAATCAGCATGTACAAAATGCTTACTATTTGCCACACTGTATTCAAAATGTCTTATTGGTACAGTGTATATAAACATCACAGTAACTTTTTATGATAGGTTTTAAAGATACATCCACATGTAGAAACACTAGATTGTTGAGAGGCTAAAAAAATCATATAGTTAACAAGTGCAGAGCCAAAATTCAAATATCAATAAATCAATTATTAAATAAGCTTGTTTTCTTCAAAGAAGATTATCACAAGAGTAAAGCAACTATATAAATGTGTATGTTATTTTGTGATATATGCTTTAAATTGATTCTAGAAGGAATGATACTGTTAGCATCGATTGCCTACTGGAACCTCACTATATTTCACAGACTGTCAGTGTTCTACATAAACCCTGTCCTACTCCACAATAACTCAACAAGCTTGCTAAAAATACATGTTTTCAAATTCCACTCCCCCAGAATTCTATTCCACTATATCTGGCACAGAGTTCAGTAGCAGGCATGTTATTAAGTATCTGCTCATTGCTGATAAGAATACAACTAGTCCAAGGTTCTAACTTGGGCGAAACCCTAGACAGGGGACCTGATCGCAAAACCTAGGTTCTGTATATTCTGTTTCTGTTGCCCACTTGCTGAGAAACTTTGAATAATTATTCTACTGATCCTCAGCTGAACTTTCTTTTAGTGAAAAAAGGTAGCATAGATCACCTTGCTTGGCACCATATATCTGTCTGCCAGATTCAAGTCTAGGAAAACAACATTGGTTATCTCATATGCTCACCCTGCCACACTGAAAGAACCTTCCTGAAACTGTGTTTTGAAAAGGAGTCTGTCTCAGAAGAGTAGGAAAAATCAGATGACCCAGAGACATATATCATCTCTGTGTGAAGAGGACTGAAAACACATGCAGTATTCTGGGTGCTTGATAATCTCGACATAGTCATGTAGATCTATCTTCCCTCACTCAAATAGACCATTTCTTTTGCTCATTGTTGACCCTTAGCCTCACTGAAATTATATCTTTACTTCTATTCAAAAGCTCCGTAAATGCTCTTGCATCACCCCTTTCCATATCCCAATTTTTACATTTCTAATAAGCAACTGCTTCATTCTATCTGGTAACACAAGTAGTCTCTTACCCACCCCCTCCCTCTTTCTCAAGAGAAAGATCACTGAATTGCGAACCCTTAAAAAAATAACAAACCTGGGCCGGAGGATTAGCTCAGTGGTTCCAGCGCCTGCCTCGCAAGCGCAAGGTCCTGAGTTCAACCCCCGGTAACCACATACAATGCTGGGCGTGGAGACTGACGCCCACCAACAATCAATACCACATACCACAGTGCCGGGCGTGGTGGCTCACACCTGTAATCCCAGCACTTGGGAGGCAGAGATGGGAGGATTGCTGAGTTCGAGGCTTGCCTGGGCTACATAGTGAGCTCAGAGCCAGCCTGAACTACAAAGCAAGACACTGTCTCAAAAAAAAAAAAAAAAAAAAAAAAAACCTAACATGTCTGTCATGTGGTAGGAGTACAATAATTATTTATTTCTGCCCATTCCGCTCCAAAATTCTGACCTTCTGAGATACATGTCTTTAAACTCTGCAAATGGAAACAATAGTCAAAGACACTAGAGCCAAAGTTAGATTTCAGCACCAAGGACAGTTCCAAAGCCGCCTCTGCATTCCCGGCGCTCTGTACTACCCACAGTATTTTCCAGCCCCTCTATAATTCTGGGCTCCTCGTTTCCGGGAAGAGGGAGATCGTTTTCTATTCAGAGCCCTTAACGCCTTTATCTTACTACCTGAGCTTATTACGATATAGCAACCCAACTGAGTCCAGCTTTGATTGAGATTACTTGATTTGGATCCTGTGTCCCCCACTTCAAATGTAACCAAAAAGTAACAGAAGCAGTAGGATCGCACACAATTATATTAGGCAAACTGAGGGATGTCTTACTTTCTTTGTTACTTCCTTAATTATATAACTCTAGTACTAACTTCATGTAATTTTTGTGAAAACAAAAAAGAGATTATTAACAGTTAAGTGCTTAGAAAAAAACTTACTGGCAGTCAGTGACTGTAACTGTCAGTTAGAAGGAGATATCACAAGGACACAAGATTGTTTTTGTACTAGCCCTGCCATAGATTCATGTGCCCCAAGGAAAAAACGCTTATTTCCTCAACTATGAAACAAGAGTGTTGAAACAGAGCAAATACTCTCCTAACGAGAAATCCACAACATCTGAAATAGTCTTTCTTCTATCCCAGTGAATATTTCTCTCTTTAACTTCTGTTTCTTGGTCCATCATACTTGCATGTTGTCAGCAGTCTGTCTGGGGATCCTGGACATGAAAACTCCAGCCTTTTAGCTCATGTACCCCAACGTTAGTATCCTGAATTTTAGGTTACTAAAAAAAAACCATAATGCTTTCAGTATCCCTCCTAGTCCAGAGTTCTGGAGGCTTGCTCCAGCCTAATGACAGTGCCAGCACTCATTCATGAGCAAGAGTCCCTCAGAAAAAGGAAAGAAAGCAAGAGGCAGCAGCATTTCCACTGCTTTGCTCACTCCTCTCCACTGTGACCCTCTGGTATCTGTAGCCATTCATTTCAATAACTGAATTGTTGCTTCAAGTGTTTGGATGGCCTGCATATTTCCATTTCCTTTTGCACCTTCCTTAGGGTCCCTGGAACAAATCATGCAGCTCTAAGCCCCTCCATACAGACCTGCTTATAAATCCTCTTTTTTTTTTTTTTTTTGACACAGGGTCTAGCTTTGTAGTTCAGACTGGCCCTGAGCTCACTCTGTAGCCCAGGCAAGCCTCAAACTCACAGCAATCTTCCTGTCTCTGCTTCCCAAGTGTTGGGACTGCAGGTGTGAACCACCACATAAAACACTGTGGTATGTGGTACTGCTTGCTAGTGGGCATGAGTCACCACAGTCGTTATTGTTGTTTGTGGTTACTGGGGAGAACTCAGGAACTTGTGCTTGCTAGGCAGGCACTGGAAATACTGACCTAAATCTCTGGCCTTTATAAGTCCTCTCCTTAATCCCCAGAATCTTTCCCCAAGTGCTTTTAGAAGTGTTATAGACCCAAACATCTTCTTGGACAGCTGAAGTTTTCTTATACAACATCATGGCTTTAAATCTGAAAACTACAGTGTAGTCTGTTACAAATAGCAGGGGATTTCAGTACAACATAATGCTGTGATAGACTGCTGCAAATTCAAGTTCAACATCATTAAGGGTGTGAAATTAAAAGCAGAAAAAAAATTCTAAAATCCTGAATATACCTGTTTCATGTGAACTACAATTTTAAATCTTCCTCTGCATCTTTCATTAACTGTAAGATCATTCCCCTTCATGTTCAAAAGTAATGTTTTGCTGGGCGTGGTGGCTCACGCCTGTAATCCCAGCATTTGGGAGGCAGAGACAGGAAGATTGCTGAGTTCGAAGCTTGCCTAGGCTACATAGTGAGCTCAGAGCCAGCCTGAACTACAAAGCGAGACCCTGTCTCAAAAAAAAAAAAAAGTAATGTTTTTAGGAGCCCTAGGACAAATGCCTGTCTTCCTCATAGCTTAGCCACAGTGACTTGTACATGATAAGTACTTGATATAAAGCATCACTGCCCAACAATTTTGATTTTCTCATCTACATTCCCACAAGAAGAATATCTATCCCTGTTCCACTGATGTTAGGATTAGCCATGTTTCCTTGCTCTGATCAGTAGAGTGTTAGTAAATGCAATGCAGCAAATGTAGAAGATGTGGTCATGTAGTTAGAGCTACTCACTTGACATATCCATGAGAAAGATCAAGGACCCAGAAGGATTTTGAGGAATGCAATAAGCAGAGCTCAACAGCTCCTGCCGGGACCACTTTAGCTCAGCCAACTTCCACTCTACCCAATGCATAAGCTCAAGAAAAGCCTGTGTGGGCCGGAGATTTAGCTCAGGGGTTCCACCGCCTGCCTAGCAAATGCAACATCCCTGGTTTGATCCCGGTAACCACATACAATGACATGATCTTGGGCATGGTGACTCATGTCCACCAGCAATCAGTACCACACCCCACAATGCTGGGCGTGGTGTCTGGGTGTGGTATCCCAGTACTCTTGAGGTAGAGGCAGGAGGATTGCTGAGTTTGAGGCTTGTCTGGGCTACATAGTGAGCTCAGCGCCAGCCTGAACTACAAAGCGAGACCCTGTCTCAAAAAAAAAAAAAAATTGAAAAGCCTGTGGTTGTCTGCCACTGTGATTTTAGTCCCTTCATACATCACAGCACTAGCAAACCAATCAATGAGTGAGCAAATTAACAAATGCTAGGACTGCAGGATTGTCACACACCAATTCTTTACCTCCTAGAGAGGAACAAGAGAAAAACCAGTTCATTTACCAGTAAAAAAAAAAAACTCCTAATACCTGTTTCTCTTCCAGTGGGAATAATGGCATAAGAGCACATAGACATATTTGAAAATTAAAAAGACATAAACTATAATCTGTTATAACAACACAGGTTAAGTAAAGTACAAAATTTCCCAGTTTTGTTTTATAATCTTTTTCCTTCCCTGACCTTGCCTCCATCCCATAGATCAGAAAATGACCCCTTTTCAGAACAACGAGAGTGTCCTGAAGTCACACTGTGCTGGGGGGAAAAAATCTAATCCCTGCTGTAATAAAATGCTTCAGAATTTATAAGAACCAAGAATTCCCAATAAGCATATAATTGAACTTGTTTTTACTGCTGTGGTAGAAATGGACTGAAAATTAAAAATTCATTACCAAGTACAGTCTACAGAAGCTATGTTTCAGCTCCTTGGAAAAGGTTCCCAATTCACTTGATTTAGCAAACATAACACAAAAATTACCAAAACCAGGTCAGATCCCTAGAACCCTTCCATACAGAGTTCTGACAATTGAAAACAGCAGAATCATCCTTAATTAAAAATTAGGCTAAACCAGGCATGGTGTTTCACACCTGTAATCCCAGCATTCAGGAGGCAGAGGCAGGAGGATCGCTGAGTTTGAGGCTTGCCAGACTACATAGTGAGCTCAGGACCAGCCTGAACTACAAAGTGAGACCCTGACTCATAAAACTCTTTAGAAACCACTGATAGCCCTTAATAAATCATCCTGGTCTGTCATTCATGTTAGCTTATAGTGGAAGTAACTGGTACCAGACATACAAATATATAAAAACAGACAAATAGAAGGAGCCACTGTTTTGGGGCACTGGGGCATTCTACCTGGGGACAATTTTCTACTGAAGGAACAGTGAGTTGAAGTCTAGGCAGGGAATGGTGGTCCTGCTGGGCTCAAGAGCCAAAGATTGAAGCTGTATTAGTGGACTTTATGGGATAGATAATGGAAAGAGATAGTTTAATCAAAGGCACCACAGAAATCTGTATATGGGTTCCCCTAAAGTCTTAGTCCAAGAGCTTAGCCCACATGTACAGATGAGAGTGTCTAAGGCTTAGCATAGAATGGCAACTATGAGCCTGAGAAGGAAGCAGAGACACTAGTGATCACATGTTGCTAGAGAACTTTGACATTTTTCCCAATCTAATGGAAAAACTGGATTTACACCACATCAGCTCCTCAGATGGCAGCTGGCATCTCTCTTCTCAAAAGCAAAGACCATGAACTAACATAAGATCTACTTCAGGTCCAACTCACAAAACCTCCCACCAAGCTCTAATAAGACCCACAGAGTAAAGAACTCAGTAGTCAAATCCCAACAAGTAGAGGGCTTGGTAACCACCATGCTTGGACTGTCTACATATAAGGAACAACTATAAAACCAATTAAGTAAACTGTGTACTAAATAAAAGTTAACCCTCTTCAGAGGAAGATTACAGAACCCAGTATTTCTACAACATATCACCAGGAAAGAACACACAAATATGATAAGATGCAAAAGAAAAAAAATAATGAAGAAAAAACAATCAAGAGAAATTGACATTTAGATTTATTCAATAAAAATAACAACTTACATTCACATGAAAGTCTTCAAGATGTCCCAGCACAATCACCCAAGAGTGAAGACCATACAAATATACTTCCATGGGTAAACTGATGAACAAACTGTTACACATCCTGCAACGGAATGCCACGCTTCAATAAAAAGAGGAAACTAGTGAATACTTATGACTCCAAGAAAAATTCCCACAGATTATGCTGTGCTAAAGGAACCAGTCTTGGGAAGTTGGTATGGTGTCATTCATATGACATTAGGGAAAAGGCAAAATTATAGCTACAGACAATAGAGCAGTGTTTGCCAAAGTTCAGGAGTGAAGAGGGCTGACCTACATAGGGGCAGCAAAAGGGAGTTTTGTGGTTTGATTGAATTGTTCTGTCTTCAGGGTGGGATGGTGACATAAGTTAATATATATGTTAAAAGTCATAGAGTACTAAAAACCTAGCCAGACATGGTGCCACATGCCTGTAACTCCAGCACTCTGGGAGGCAGAGAAAGGAAGGTCACAAGTTCAAGCCCAATGTGGGCAACTTAGTGATTTAATGAGACCATGTCACTAAAAAATTTAAAACCTTTAAAAATAAATAAAAGGACTGGGGATATTAATCAGTGTGAAGATATTAGGTTCAATCCCTGGTACCACAAAAATAAAACCACTATTTTACTGCAGGTTAATTTTTTTTTTTTTTTTTTTTTTTTTTTTTTTTTTTTTTTTTTTTTTTTTTGCTTTTGAGACAGGGTCTCGCTTTGTAGTTCAGGCTGGCCCTGAGCTCACTATGTAGCCCAGGCAAGCCTTGAACTCAGCAATCCTCCTCTCTCTGCCTCCCAAGTGCTGGGATTACAGGCATGAACCACCATGTCTGGCTGCAGGTTAATTTTTAAAATAACAAAATCTGCAAAGAAACAGGAGGTAAAGGGAATATTATAAATATATTCACTCTAAAAATATTCAAGAATAAAGTTATACTTTTGAAATAACCAAAAATGGACAGAAGATATAGATAGATAATTCACAGGAATGTTGTTAAGCATATGAAGAGACGTTCAACTCACTGTTTCACTCACTGAATTGGCAAAGATGACAGACCCCGAAAACCTATCAGGCTGGTGAATACTGGGGATTACATTGGTGGTAAACTGGCATAGCTCTACTAGAGAGAAAATTGGTAGCAACTGTCAGAATGTTTAAACTATACATATACACTGCCTCCCAGCCAGTATGAATTCCAAAATTTCTTCTGGCAATATATTTTAACATATATCAATGATCTAAGAACAAAAGAGTTAACTGAAGCCTTGTTTTTATTAGTAAAATGTAGAGAACAACCTAAATTTAACCAGATAGGCTAAAGTATGACATTTATATATATATATATATTTACATTCCAATAAATATTAGACTATAAGGCAGTCTTATAATCAAAGACAAAGATTTCAAGTTCTAAAATGAAATATCATTGAATATTAAATAGAAAGGTTAAAAAACACCCTGAAATAAGCTGCTATGTGAAATAAAAATACAAAAAGGATTCCTGGAATGCCATGAAGGGCATATTCTTTAGAAAGATACCCAAGAAACTAGTTTAACTGGTAAAGTGTGGAAAGGAGACCACGATGGCTAGGAGCCTGAGGACAGGAGGAAAATATTCCATTATTCACCTTTGGTCTATTTTAAATTCTGATCCATGTAACTGAATGACCTATTTCTAGGTAAATACAAATTTTAATCCATTAGAACCTTTTGGAAGTTGTGTGTTTTGGCCTACATTACTTGAAATCAATCTTCTACTAAGTGAAACTATTAATTATGCTACAGAAATCTTCCCTACTGGACAGGGACCAAGACAAGCCTAACCTTGATAACTACACTTTGCCTTGTGAGGTTCGTTCTAGTGCTATGACTCAGAACTGAGTATGAACATAACAGCCAAGTATAAAAGATCATTTCCACCAAGGACACACATGCATGACCTATTGTATTTATTCACAAAGTTCCGCATTCCACAATTGATGTTTACTTCCCCAGTTTCTAAGATTAACCATGATTTTTGATAGAAGTGACAGCCATTGTAAGGGTCCAAAAGGAAGAATTCAGTCCACTCTCCTAAATTTTGCCACAAAACATTTACTTCTCCTAATATGTGCTGATATCTACAATTCTTAGAATCATAATTGCAATAATAATCACAAGTTACATGTATATAGCACTGGCCGTGCGCTCAGTTTATATGCTTTGCTATTCCCTTTACATAAATTATCTGTTAGAACTATTTGAAGTTAAGCCTCATTATAGGTGAGTTATAGAATATGAGGAAGATACACACACACACACACACCAACTTTTAATATAAAAAACTAAGGCTCAGAAAAGATATCTCTTCACTAGCATCTGAACCTGTACCCAGATACTGGCAACTTAGCTCCAAAGCACTTGCTGAACCTGTTCCCCAAGATCAGCATTCACTGTAGAGTCTACACATAAGGAAGCCTTCATCTGCTAACCACAGCACGAACTCACCCACATCACGTGACAGGAAGTTACTCCTCTGCTGAGTGACAAGGGGCCTAGGGTCGCCTGAGATATCCCATTACATTGTAAATCGTCTCTAAATCTGTGTGCTTACGGTACTGGGGATTGAAGCCAGGAAATCTTGCCCTGAACAACATCCCCCACCCTTTTATCTTTTTATTTTGAGGCAGGTTTGGCTAAGTCTCTAAGTTTCCCAGGCTGGGCTCAAAGCTAGTCCCTCTGCCTCAGCCTCATAGAGGTACTGCACCGTGCCAACATCAAATGTAATTCTACCAGGGGAAAAAAAATCCTTCTTTCCACAGAGCTCGAAACCTTCGCTTCCCTGAGACTTTCTCCTCTCCCTCATTGTGACACAGTGGCACCTGGCTCTTCCCCGGGCAGAGCTGGCAGTCCCAGGAGCTGGCTCCCTCCTGCCTTCTCTCTCCTCTCTTCTCTCCTGGGTTCTGTTCAGACTCTTCTTCAGCAGAGGCCCCAAGATTCCTCAGGACCCAAAGACCTTCATTGCTGTCACTTTTCCTTATACTTTATAACTCTCCTTCTCTCAAGTGCCTCCAATGAGCAGCACAGACTTCAACTGTCACAATCAGATGGGTTGTGACACCTCACACAAAACTGTGAAAACCCACACCCTATAAAGAGACAGAATAGTCTGCTCACCTCAGAAAACTCCCTGATGTCTTTTCCCAGGGGCTCACACCCTAGAGAACCATTGATCCAGTTTATACCACCATAAATTATGCCTGCAACTTCCTTTACTACAGGTTGTTCAAAGTTTTCACTTTTTATTAGCAAAATATAATGATTACATCTTTATGGAAAGTTGGCATATATACATACCATCTTATTTAGTTTTCCATCCTCTTTCCTCATCTGCTTTCCCCCTCCCTCCATCTCTTGGGTCATTTCCCATTTGAGAAAGAGCTATCTCCCTGGTGCCTCTTATCTATTTTTAATTTGCTCTTCATTTATGCATGTGGTTTGTCATAGAAGAGAGACTATGTGCCATCTAAGCTTCCATGTCTGATTTATTGCACTTTACATTTTCTTTCTACCTTCTTTTGTATCTGGCTTCTGAAAGACATGTGAGATTCATCCATGTTACAAAGTGTAGTTAGTAGTTCCATTTTTATCACTTGCTTTATCTAGCTTTATTTATTTTTTTTTTTTGAGACAGGGTCTCATTTTGTAGTTCGGGCTGGCCCAGGGCTCACTATGTAGCCCAGGCAAGCCTCAAACTCAGCAATCCTCCTGCCTCTGCCTCCCGAGTGCTGGGATTACAGGCGTGAGCCACCACGCCCGGCATTGTGGTATGCAGTGTTGATTGTTGGTGGGAATGTCTCCACGCGCCCAGCATTATATGTGGTTACCGGGAATCGAACTCAGGACCTTGCACTTGCGAGGCAGGCACCGGAATCACTGAGCTAACCCTCCAACCCTATCTAGCTTTATTTTTAATCTCAAGTAGGAATATATCACAATTTGTTTATCTATTCCCCTGTTGATCAGTGTTTGATTATGTACACTTGTAAATTGTTTTGTATAAACCTGCTGTGAACATGATTTTACAAGGTTTTGTTTGGGAATATGATTCATTTCTCTATGATAAATACCCTGGAGGGGAATAACTAGGTTCAGGGAATAGATATATGTTTAATTTTTCAGGAAGGACAATTAAAACCACAAAGATACACTCTTCACTTGGCAAAACATACAGTAAAAAACACTGATGACCCTGAACACAGCAAAGAAAAGAATCAACACTCTCCTTAAGGTGAGACTACACATAACATATTCAGTGCAGTGTGGGCTGAGGCATGGAATGGCTATCATGTCCTCCCTTATGAGAAACAGGGAAAGGGAACGTAACTAGGACCTTCGCTTTAGGTTCTAGTCTGCTGGGAGTTGACAGCACATGGCAAAATAACAACTAGGTAGAAGTGAGGTTTAGAGAAGCTGAGCTTGGGCCTCATCGATGCTACTCTGGGTAGCAAAAGACCCCAGAAGCCAGCCTGCTACACTTTCATTCAGCACCTCTACAGTAACAGAATGTAACAAAGACTCAGAGAGTAGCACAGACACCAGCAAAGGTGTAGTTGCACAAGGAAAGGGCAGACACGGCAATGGCATAGTTCTGCCCTGAAGCATCACAGCCTGTGGGACCACCAGAGTCCTTGTTACCAGAGGTGAAGGTGAGTTATGTCCAAAGTCCATAGGCAGGAAGGCCTGGTCAGTTTCAACCTTCCAATTATTTCTCCCAAACAGGATTGTTCCCATCACTCCCTTGTGGGGTCTTGGAGCCCTATGATTAGCCCTCTTTCCCTGGCACCCACTGAGCTCCTATCCAACAAGGCACCACTATTAAACATATTCTCTTCCATCTCTCCTGTGAAAATAATGTCTAGAATTCCTATGCTAAACATAATTTTCCAAATTTAATAAACTTTACAACAGTGGTGTTGTACAACTATGGCACACATGCCAAAGTGAGCACTGTATCACTGAAAGCTCTAAAAGGTCCACCATCCCTGCCTTAAAACAAATAATGCTCATCCTAACTACAGGAAGAGAAATCACTGCTTGTCAACAAATCAAACAAAGAAAGCTCATGAGAAAAACATAAGTAAAAATGTATAGCTGAGCACGGTGGCTCACGCCTGTCATCCCAGCACTTGGGAGGCAGAGGCAGGAGGAGCTGAGTTCCAGGCTTGTCTGGGCTACACAGGGAGCTCAGGACCAGCCTGAACTACAAAGCAAGACCTTGTCTCAAAAAACTTAAAAAAAAAAAAAACTTTGTAAAATATTTATAAAACAAAACAAACCCAAAACCTACAAAAGAAGGATATACCTGATCAGGAAGAAAAAGCATGTTAACCACATTTTAGTCTTCAAAGCATTTCCTAGCTGAGGTTGCATTAATATCAGGAGTCCTGCATCAAGTAAATGTCAAACCTCTCCTGCTGTGCAAGTGAGGAGGAAAGATGGGGGCTAAGTGACTTTCCCAAGACTGTACAACTGATCAATCATCAGTTCGTGACTTAATGCCAAGTCCGTAGCAGCAAAGTGTGAGCCCTTTCTGCTCCATTGGCACATCCCAATCTGATCCCCCTGGACACCCCAGGAGGAGCCCTGACCCATTTATCCATCTGGCAATGTCACTAATCCTAGTTTTTTGAGGAATCTCCACACTGATCTCCATAATGGTTGTACTAGTCTACATTCCCACCAACAGTGGAGATGGGTTCCTTTTTCTCCACAACCTCACCAGCATTTGTTGCTGGCTAATTTCGAGATAGCAGCCATTCTTTGTGGAGGGAGATGAAATCTCAGAGTTGTTTTCATCTGCATCTCTCACATGGCCAGTGACGTTAAGCATTTCTTCATACACTTCTTAGCTGCTTTTACTTCTTTCTCTGAAAAGTGTCTATTCATTTCCGATGCCCATTTTTGAACTGAGTCTTTAAATTTGGAGGGACTGATTTTTTTTTTTTTTGAGACAGGGTCTCATTTTGTAGTTCAGGCTGGCTCTGAGCGCACTATGTAGCCCAGGCAAGCCTTGAACTCAGCAATCCTACTGTCTCTGACTCCTGAGTGCTGGGATTACAGGCATGAGCCACCACGCCCAGCACTGTGCTATGTGGTATTGATTGCTGGTGGGCGTGAGTCACCACACCCAGCATTGTATGTGGTTACAGGGATCAAACTTAGGACCTTACACTTGCAAGGCAGGCGCCAGAACCACTGAGCTAAATCTCCAGCCCCGGGACTGATTTTTTTAAGCTCTTTATATATTCTAGAGAGTTGCCTTTTGTCTAAGGAATTGCTAGTAAAGATTTTTTCCTATATTGTTGGTTTCTTTTTGCTCTGTTGGTTTCTTTTGCTGTGCAGAAGCCTCAAAAAACAAGGATTAGAGGTCCCATTTGACCCTGCTATTCCCCTGCTGGGGATATACACAAAAGAATTACAAAATTCCTATCACAGTGACATATGTGCACCCATGTTTATAGCAGCTCAGTTTGTGATAGCTAAATCTTGGAAACAACCCAAATGCCCATCAATTCTAGACTGGATAAAGATGTGTTTTGTTCTAAAATGGAGTATTACTCTGCCATAAAGAATGATGAGATTGAATCATTTATACTCAAATGGACATACCTTCAGGACATATTCTAAAGTGAAATAAATAGATCACAGATGTGCAAATATCATATATTCTCTCTGATATGAGAAACTGAAGTTATAAATGTGTTCTAGAATGCATGATTGATATTGTAAAATGGTAAATATTCAAAGGGTAATGGGGTTTAGGGGTAAATAGTGAAGAAAGAAAAAATGTTTAAAAAAGGAAACTGTGTACATAGGGGTGGGAGTAAGGTGGGGAGGGGAGGGGGAAAAATGAGAATTAAGTTGTGTCATATACTGGTACAAATTCTCAATGTGTAGTGTAATTTTGATGTGTATATATAATGTACCAATAAAATGTACCAATAAAAAAATAATAAGTTACTAAGGATGGTTACTGACCTCAACTTTCTGACCCCTCCACAGCACCAAAGAGGAAATGTGATTTGCCTTTTGAAGCATTCTGATTAGCACTTCTTTTCTCCTTTTGTCTGAGGTTCAGCACCAGTCTACCAAGGAGCCAAGAACAGGGTCATCAAAATTATGAGATTCTTTTTTTTTTTTTCTTGAGACAGGGTCTCGTTTTGTAATTCAGGCTGGCCCCAAGCTCACTATGTAGTCCAGGCAAGCTACAAACTCAGCAATCCTACTGCCTCTGCCTCCTGAGTACTGGCATGACAGGCATGAGTCACCATGACCGGCACTATGGTATGTGGTACTGGGGATGGAATTTGGGACCTTGTGCTTGCAAGACAGACACTGGAACCACTGAGCCAAATCCCTGGCCAAGGAGTTTCTCTTTCTGATCTGCCTCAGGCACTGACAGACTGCAGAACGCTGCACAGAGATAATAAAATAAGAAAGAAAAAACAAAGAATCTGGACTCTGGAGCCAAAAATAGATCTGGGCTTGAGCCAGCTACCCTGTGTATGACTTGATGAGATTTAGTTCACTTTCTGAGCCTCCATTTCTTAGTGTATAAAATGGGTACAGTACCCACCTTGCAAAACCTCCTACATGAGGTGATATGGAAAGAGTCCACATTAGCAGGTGCTCTTAGAAGTGGCATTTATACCACCATCTTTATCACTGCCATGAGTTCCTACTGCCTGAATGCCGGACCAGATGGCTTTCTCCTGAGAAACTTTGATCTTCTGAGATTCTACCTATGAGCATACCTTCCTATGCATGGCAGAAAGTTAGATGACTGAAAATTCCTTTGATCTAAGTTTCAAATAACTGGCACCTGTAGAAGTGTGTTCTAGACCCAGCATCCATTATGGTAACCTGTTCTGTGCCAGGTATCATGGCACTTAATGAATGAACATCTGAGGAAACTGCCAGTCATCCTCTTCATCGAAGTTCATGTATTTTTCCCAGCAGAGAACACTGAAAAAACAGTCCAGACTCTAAACATATCCTTCTTTTAATGTCTGAATGTGTCTCCATTCCCAGCAACTGCTCTACACAAAGCTTTGCCAGTGAGGTCCCTTGTCATCTATAGATTGTGTGTTCGTAGGGAGGAATTTTACAGATGGGCATTATGTTGACAAAGCTGCATATTTGTCTAGATTAGAAACTGGTATCAGCAGGACCTGTGCACACAGAATTAATGAAAGGAAACTGAGTGTTGAGAGCCTCACCAGCCCCAAGTACAAAGCATAGAATCCAGAAACACTTCCCTCCTTTCCAGGAGACCACAGGTCCCCAAAGAAAGCATCTTAAACAACTGTGTACAAGTAATTACTTCTTAAAGGAAAGGGTCTTATAGATGCTTTAAAAAGCTAGGTTTTTGTTTTGTTTGTTTGTTTGTTTGTTTTTGGTTTTGGTTTGTTTGGTGTTGTTTTGTTTTGGTTTTTTGTGGTACCAGGGATTGCACTCGGGCCCTCGTGCTTCCAGGGTAGGTGCAGTACCACTTGAGCTAAATCCCCCGCCCTAAAAAGCTGTTCTTTAAAAGAAATCTACATCAAATAATTTGCAAAGCTAAAAATCATTTTGCTGGAACCAGAGGACATTATATTCAGTGAAATGAGCCAGACCGATAAAGACAAATATCGCATGTTCCCATTCAGCTCTGAAAGCTAGAAAAGTTCATCTCAAAGAAGAACAAAGTAGAAAAGTGATTATCAGGGAGGAGAGAGGCGAGAAGGAGCTAGCAAAGACTTGGGAAGAAGGCCCCTTCCCTCCAGAGAAAGAGCAATGCTTTACAAATACTACGAATTTTAGGGAGAACTAGAAGAAAAGAGTTTGACATTTGCAAACTCAAATAAATGATAAGGAGACTAAAATGCTAATTATCCTGATATCATCATGCATACATTGAATTGTACTATACCCCATAAATATGTATAATTACATGTCAATTGAAAAGAAAAATAAAAGAGTTCTAGAATGTATGATAGATTTTATGAACTAGGAAATATCAAAAGGAATGTGGTAGAGGAAAGTAATGAGGGGAAAGAATAAATATGATTTGGAAAGAAAAAGAAAGAACATGTATATAGGGGGTGTGGGGTTGTCAGGTCGACAAGGACATGGGTGAAAATGAGAATTAACTAGTGTCATATACTGGTACAAATTCCCCAATGTTGAGTGTGATTGTGAGCTGTATATAAAATATACCAATAAAGAATTCAATTTTTAAAAAAAGAAAAAGAAAATATTGAATAAAAAGTCCTCACAAA
>PVIC010034901.1:0-19333 GCA_004025085.1 Thryonomys swinderianus | reverse complement strand
TTCCTTCCTTCCTTCCTTCCTTCCTTCCTTCCTTCCTTCCTTCCTTCCTTCCTTCCTTCCATGTCCTCACATTTGCTAGGATTTCTAGTACCATGCTTAATGAAAAGATGGAGATACATATATTTGTATGGTTTTCAATCTTAGTGAGAAAACACTAATTCACTAAAAATTAAGGTTGATGTAATTGTGGTGTTTTGGAGCTATTTTTGAAGAGCTGAGTAAGTGCCCTTCCTTTCATAATTTTCTGAGAGATTTTATTGTAAATAGATGTTGAACTTTGTCAGATGACTTTACTACATCTCCAAGATTAATATGCAATTTTTCTTTTTTAAATATGCCACTGTATAGTTCTGCTCAGTAGGGTTGAGCCTGCTTATTTCATTTCACTGTTCAGTACTAAATTCTACCTAAAAATCTATCAGGCATGTGTTAATTTCATGGGAAATTTCTTTTAATTTTTGATATCAAGTTCTTAAATCCCACAGTATTATAATTCTCCTCAAGTCTAAATAATCATGAACGTGCCTATTAGTACTCTAGGGAGAGGGAATACTTATATATGAAGGCTTATGAAAAATAGGGTGTTTACTTTTAAAAACACTTTTGTAACTATAAAAGACATTTGCCACTAGTCTCCCTCAAAAAACTCCCCTTCCATTAAATCAGCTCATCCTATTGCCCCTGCCACTTTCTGAGGCAGTTCTTGAAGTCCTCTTTCCTGGGTATCTTCAGCTGTGATATTGTGTCCACCTGTGTCCTGAAGTACATCCAAACATTTGCCACTAGCTGTGTAATGCTGGATCTAGGTGGATGAGGACACAGTATCCTGTTTTTATTTGACAGAAATTTCTGCAAACATTTTGCATTGAGTCAGCCACAGAATGATACTTCCAAAAAAGACATCCAGAACTACTCCAGAAAGCAGCAAGAATGATGGGACAAATGTTCTCTAAATGACAAGGAGTCTTTTGAGGGACATTAATAATGATATGTCTTTTACTATAATAAATTTTTAAACATTAACTATGTTTTTTGATTGGACCAGGTACCTTTGTTTAGTCGTTATCAAAATAAAAAGTTTCTAACACACTGTGTATTCCTCTTGTCGTATGAATTTGTTTGCATGGATATTTTGAAATTAGAATCATTAGTTGATTATAAGTAGAATAACCTTTCCATCAGAAATTATTAGGGTTCACACCAGAAGCAGCCAATGCCTGTCAGTGTCTCCTGAGGGGAGTGAGGAGCCCACCCTGCCTGTATCAGGGAGAGCTGTGTTCTGCCCCACAGCTGCTTCCATAAATCTGTAGAAGGAAGGAATAAAAATTGTGTGTGTGTGTGTGTGTGTGTGTGTGTGTTATTATGGAGCCTCCCAGCACCTTTAAATGGCCTTGACATCCACACAAACAGAAGCTCCTTGACTTACAACGATAAACCCATCTTCAGTTGAAAGTATGAGCTAAATTGCATTTAATCCTCCTACTCTACCACTCATCCTCACTACTAGGAGCATTGTGCAAGATGGCTTCTGAGTCACTTATCCCTGTGGACCCCGCTGCTACCCAGCAGTCCAGGAGAACATCTGTCCACATGTCCAGGTTGGGAAAAGAATTGAATTGAAAATCCTAAGTGTGTTTTCCACTGAGTTTCTGTCATGTGGTGCCATGGCAGGGTGGAATCGTTATAAACTGAGTCATTGTGAACTGGGAGGTCCATGTAGTTTGGGGAAATTATTTGTGTCCAGATGATGTGTTTTTGGTGAACTTTACCCTTTAAGCATCATTACAGCTCTCTGGGAGATGCAGGTGCCTCAGAAGAGACAGCCTGTGCCCAGGACAGACCTGGTGCCTGGCTGCACACTGAGCTGTTTCCCCCTGAGCACTTGCTCTTTTCAGACTGGGGCTCTGCTCCTCTCTCTAGCAGGATGGGGCAGCACCCTCCTTCTCTGCTTGCTTCCAGGGAGCTGGCGTGTGCTGAGGTGCCTCAGTGTTGGAAACAATCCTGTTTGGGAGAAATAATTGGAAGGTCAAAACTGACCAGGCCTTCCTTCAGACAGACTTTGGACTTAACTATGTTGCAAAAGAATCCTGTTTGGGAGGAATAATTGGAATGCCCTTCCTGGCTGCCTACAGCTTTGCACTTAGCTCACCTTCATCTTGGAGAACAAGGGCTCTGGTCATCCCACATGCTGTGATGCTTCAAGGTGGAACTGCTCCATTACTGGTATTTACCCTGCCTTCTGAGTCTTTGATACATTTTTGTTACTGGAGAGGTGCTGAATAAAAGTTGTGGCAGGCTGGGGCCTGGGGTTTTTTGCTACCGAGAGTAGCAGGGATCAGGCACAAACTCAGTTTCTCTAAGCCTCATATTGTTTCGCTGCATGCCATCGACTCACAGGAGACTAGAACCTAAATTCAAAGGTCCTAGTTATGTTCCCTTCCCCTGGATCCGGCGCCTCAGGGCTCACCAGCTCTCAGGGCATCATCAGGGGACCCTTTTGCCCATTCCAAGGTGAAGTCTCAGAGCCTGGAGGGCTGATGTGAGTTCAAGGCTCCATATTTTGGGGGCACATACATCAAATGGGCTGGAATAGACTCAATTCATTGTTAAACCCAAGGGCAGCACAACTCAATGGCAGCTGGGCACCCTGTCTATATCTCCTTGCCAGGGCTCAGGTGGGCACTCTCATCCCTGCTCCCACCCAAGCGGTGCCCCAGCATGTGGCCAGCCCCTCACCTGAGCTACAACAGAACAACCTCTGAGCAGCAGCCAGTTGGTGACAGGATCCCCTGCCCAGCGAGCGGACACTGGGCACCTCAGTCTCAGAGCACAGGTGAGATAGCTCCTTTGGAAAGAAAGCCAGAGTTCGTGTTAGAAAAATTCAAGAGCATATCAAAACAGCTGCTGGTCCTGGCTCTGTGTGCACCACCCTTGTCCTGGGCAGCCCTGGCCTGGGCTGATGGGCAAAGGAAACTGTGCTGTGTGGTTCTTTGTTTAGACTTGGCAGCAGAGAAGTAAACCTCTCCACCCTATGAGGCAAGCTGTAAAGTGGGAATTAGCCCTTCAAAACCTCTTGTAAAATGAGGCAACAATAATACAGAGCACCTGGAATGTGTTTCACAGGAGTCAGGGCTGATGCAGCCTGTGGAAAACGGGCAAATGGTAGGTGGCAGCAGTGTGGCTGGAAGAAGAAATGTGAGAGCTAAGAGATAGTTCACCTTCTTTCAACTCAGTTCCTTAACTGTGTGTGGGAAACTTGTTCTTTCAGACTCTGTTGTTCAGAGGCAAGATTTCCACCTACACTTGGAAATGAAAGAAGCAGTAATGACCCTTCAGTGCACACAGGGTAATTCATTCCTGCTACCCATTCAACAGTAATTAGACTTGTTTTTAAAAAGTGCTTTTATTTTGAACTAATTTTACTGATGAAGAACAGTCCAAATAATGCAGTTTCCATACAAGCCTCACCCGATTTCTACTAATGTTAATGGCTTATATAATGGCAGTACAGTTCCTAGAACCAAGGAAATGAGTACTAATATTTGATCAGCAACATAATGACCTTATTCCATTTTCATTAAAGTTTCCACCAGTGTTTCAGCATCTTACCCAGGATCCCACACTGCATTTGATATCTTTTTTTCTCCTGGAACATGTAATTTCTCAGTCAGTCCTTTGTCTTTCATAGACTGGACAGTTTCAAAGAGCGTTTGTCAGTTACTTTGCTCCGCCATTACCCATCTGCGCTGTGTGACATTTCCTCCCTTGTGGCCTGAGGCTCTGAGCTTTGGTGAGGATATTGCCAAATAAGGGGTGTTCTAGTGCATCATGGGACAACTCATATATCAGCACACTGCACAGCTGTGTTGACCTTGATTCTCTGGTGAAGGCAACTTCCTCTGGGCTTCCTCCTCTGTAAGATTGCTATTTTACCTTCAAAGTTAATGTGTGTCTTTGGGAAAAACGCAAAAAGAGTACTTCTCCTAAAGCTTTGTCCATGATTTTAGCCTCCCCTTCTGCAACAATGACTGTTGTCTTGTTTGCTTTGATGCTTTTCTACAGGCTTCTTTCATTCTACACTGATTAACTGGACTTTTACTATAGACATTCCTTGTTTAATGACTGAGTTCTGTGCCTGTCCCTATGTCATTAACTGAGTCTGTCTCTGAATGAGGAATTGTAGATAATATGTGTACTGCAATATTCAGAACAAAGAGATGGCCAAAAGAAACTCTTATTTGATACTATAATGTATAACTGAACATAAAACTATAGTACTGTACTGGGCAGTACAACCAGCCAAAATGACAGTTCTTTACAGTAGAAGAAGCCACCATAAGGCCACATAGCCACTCACCTTCCTGTGTCATAAGTTTGAATGCAGGTTGGAAGCCTGAGAAGCAGGTAGAAAGTCGGCATATCCTTGTCATAAATCCGAACAGCCAAACCAGGAGGACATCAGGTGAGGAATGCCTGTGTGAGGATCTCCTTTCATTAACTTAGTTGATCAGTTAAGCACCTGTGTCAGTAAGGACTCATGGATGTTTCTTTCTCACTATGTGCTGTGATCAGATCTTGAACCTGCTCTGCTCCTCTATGACCTGGACTTTGGCTTCTGGTATCTAGGCTCAGGTGGGCTGCTGTGCCCATGCTTCCTGAGCTCATCCTCACTCTGACATGGCTGAGTGATTGACGCCCACTCAAGTTTCCCAGTTCCTCTTCCTGGGACTGTTCAGAGCCCAGTTCCCATGACTGGCGATGGTGCTCTGGAGCAGGATCCAAACACAAGGGTGTTCACTGTCTCTGGGGGGTCACCCTTGCAGCACCCAGTGGAGACCAGATTGGAGCCCCTGAGTGCACAGTGACACCCAGTCACACTTTCATACCATCCACTCGTCAATCCATCCATCTTTACGAAAACCAGGACTTTATACTGGTAGTTCAGATTCAAGCCTAACACCATGGAGTCCGCTTAGCTCCCTGTCTTCCCTTATCTATAACATCTTTTTCTAACAGAGAGAATCTAGTCTCTTAATGCAAGGAGCTGGGGTGGGTTCACTGTGTTAGAGGCTGGCAAAAGGATGTGGTGGAGGAGTCCTTTTAGGAAGGAAGGGAGCAAATGAAAGAAAAGACGAGGGGCTTGGAAATAGGGGCTACAAAAACTACCTCCAAGGCTCATGATTTCATGGAGGAGGGAAGTGGGTGTCTCCACTGCTGTTCTCACGGGTGGTGGAACACCTGAGTCCAGGCTGCGGCCCCATCCAGGTGCAATGAGAGAGAGAAGGGGCCAGGAGCAGGCAGCTGAGCAGAGTGCTATGTAGTAGGAGAAAAGGTTCATTTTGGCCCATGGTACTGGAGGTTTCATTGTGTGGTCATTGGTTTTCATGGTTTCTGGGCCAGTGATGAAATGGAAATCATGGCAGAAGTGTGTGGTAGGGCAGAGCTCTACTAGGCCGAAAGGAGAGGGAAAGAAGGAGACAGAAAGACACATAGAGAGATAGACAGAGACAGAGAGAGACAGAGACAGAGACAGAGACAGAGAGGAGCTGGGATGACGTATCCTTCAAGGATATGACCCCAAGATGTCCTTGTGATCTATTTCCTCCAACGTTCTGAATTCCCCACCACTTCAGACAGCCCTTTAAGGTAGGAGTCCACATGCAGATTGATATATGATAAGGTTGGTGCCCTCAGGACCCAATCACTCCCCCAGATCCCAGTTCTGAACCCTCTGCCTTGAAGATCAAGTCCTTAACACACAAGCTTTGGGGAACACTTAAGGTCCCAGCCTTACTAGGGTCATAATTAAAATACAAAGGAAGCTCCAGAATGTGTGAACTATTAAAATAAAGTTTGACTTCTGAAGCTGAGATGTCCTAGCACCATGGAAGGGGCCAGAGGCTTGAGTTGTGATATGCAGGGATGCTGTCCACTGGCCCAGTATGTGGACCCATGGCCTTCTTCTCATCTACAAGTAACAGCATGGTGGCTGTCTTCAGTTGGCTGCAACACCACTGGGAACATTTGAGCTCTGGGTGTTGAAAGAGTGTGACCCCTTGTGACTGTTGTTAGCAGGATGCCCTGCCCAGAGGGACCCTCACTCCTCCAAGCCTTAGATTGCCTGATTCCACAGCCTCATGGGCCACGGGGAGGATAACCTCCCTCCAGTGTCTGAGAGGAATGAGGGAACTGTGGTGAAAAACAGATACCTGGAGGTCACTCAGAATATTCAGGAGGGACATTCAACTATTAACAGAGTAGTGGTGAAGAAAAACCTAACATTTTTAAATTAGATGATAAACCCAAGTATAGTAACCTGGGACCACTCATTATGTAGAGGCAGCAGTTCTGTACTGGCTTGCACTATTTGAATCTGATGCTTTCCCCTTTCCCTTTTATCTTCTCTTTCCTTCCCCTCCCATTTCTTTTCTCCCTCACCTCTTGATTTCTTTCCTCTTCTCTTTCTTTAGTTTTAGTGTGGAATCATCTCACATAGACAAATCACTTCTTGTATCAGGGGTGTGGTTCAAATTGCAAAGAATTTTCCTTCCCACAACTATGTATCTCCCTCCCCTTTGGAGCTGGTCTTTAGCATTTCAGTCTTACCTCACTCTATGAATCAAACTGTGCTTCCCAACTTTATATATTGAAGTACTAATCCCTTTTATCTTAGACCTGGACCTGATTTAGAAATCGAGTAATGGCAGATATTGTCAGGAAAGGTGAGGACATATGAGGGGAGGGTAGACTTTGCTGTAAAATGACTGGTGTTCTTATCAAAAGGAGGAATTTACATCCACATATTCAAACAGAGAGAAGACCACGTGCATTTCAATGCAGAGATCAATCCACAAGCCAAAATATGCCAATTGGAGTAGTCTACCAGGAACCAAGAGTGAGTTTTGGAGTAGATTCTTCCAGCTTTTAGAGGTGACCAGCCCTGTGGGTATCTTGATCCCAGATTTCCAACCTTCAGAACTGATTCAATTAATCTTTGCTGTTTAAGCCACCCACTTTATGGTACTTTGCTATGGCATTCCTAGAAAATGGATACACTACATTTTTATATGTTCTTTATGTATACATGCATTTAATTCCCTCTCTTATTCCAGAAATGACTTGAGATGTTGGAAGCAAAGAATTACTAAAAGACTAGAGGTACAGAATACAGTTAGATGAAGAAAAGGCAACAACTGTAAAACGGAGCTCATTTCTCTCAGTACTTGTTATAAATCAAATTGACTTGGAAATAGACTAGTATATTGATATTTAAATATATGTAAAGACATCTTTACAAAGTTATTTGTTAATTTTTCCTCTTTCTTTGTTTCTCTCTCACTCTTTCTTTCTTTTCTTTCTTTCTTTCTTTCTTTCTTTCTTTCTTTCTTTCTTTCTTTCTTTCTTTCTTTCTTTCTTTCTTTCTTTCTTTCTTTCTTTCTTTCTTTCTTTCTTTCTTTCTTTCTTTCTTTTCTTTCTTCTTTCTTTCCTCTTTCTCTCTTTTTGTCCAGTGCTGGGATTTGAACTCAGGGCCTCACACATGCTATACATGCACTCTGCACCTCCAGCTCTTGTCTAAGGTTTTGACTTGAACTTAAAGCTGTACTGGAAGCTCTATAAGGGCAGTGACACTGTTTTCCTTATCACTGATAGGGTTATAGCCCTTTATTTTATATATGGTCCTTCTGACTTTTTCACCTCCCTGTAGCTCCAGCCCACTGAGCTCCTGCAAGAATTAAAAACTTGGAAGGCAATGTGGTATGTGCTAGGTTAAAAGTTACCTCACTCTGGCCTTTACATAGGACCCCCAAACCCAAGATTATATAAGACCATCCCTTCCTTTGTTTTTCTACTTCTGCTTCTGCCCCCTCTCCCATGCAGGAGCCTCTTCTTCCCCTTGAAGAAAACCTCCTGTCGGGCTGCTTGGTGTGTGGCATGGTTGTCGGCTGCTGTCTGAGATCTAACAATCACTGTATTTCCTGTGTCTTAGCCAAGACCCCACACAGAGTAGGTGTGCAATACCTCATTATAGATTGCCTTTTTTTGGTCTAGGGGAACTAACTTGATTTTGTGATGAAAGAGCAGGCAGATGCCACTGTTCTAATAAGAGAAGTGTGAACCTCTGACTTGGTTGGTCTGGGAATGGACTAGCAGCATCTGTCTGTCGAATTGTGGAGCCACCAGACATCTTTCTCAGTGCAGCCTCTGCAGAGACTACAAGAAATAACTTCTGTAGTCCCTGACCTCAAAGCGTCAATGATCTGATTGTGGACATCAGATCCAAGTGGAAATGATCAGCAGCAGTACAAGAAAATGCTCACATATCTCCAAGAAGCTGGGGGTGGGGCAGGGGAGGAGTGGATGTGGCTGTGGGATTCCAGGGGGGAGTCCACTTAGAGATGTTCTATCTATGCATCTGTTACGCCAAGAGCCTGGACTCCCAAAGGCCCTGATGAATAAACAAAAGAGTCAATGTGCTTTGGCTTCCACAATTGGTAGGCTGAGTGTGGGATTGGAACAGCATTCCAAGTGGCCAGGTCTGGCGTATGCTGAAGTGTGCTGAAATTCCTAGTGACTTTTGCAACATGCTCCACATTTTCACTTTGTGCCGGGCTCTGTGCGCTATGTGTAAGGTCCTGCATTTGCTACTAAGGGTGTGTGACTATGTGAGGAGGAGGCTCTGGTCAAGTCCAAGGTAGGAAAGAGGGCTTGCAGAGAAGGTAGCCCAGCCAGTTGCCTCAGGGACGTGATCTGCTTCAGGGAGCCATATTTTAATGAGTAGAATTTTGAGTTCTGCTGGGAAAGGCCTTAAGCATGCTGATCACTGACAACTCTTCCGGCCTATTTAGTGAACTGAAGTAGTCTGAGATGGATGAGAACAGAAAGTTACTGCCAATTGCTAATAATTTCAAACCCCAGGGAGAATTCAGCCACTCATGCTCTTATTGGCTGAATAACCATTCAACCAGTGAGTACAATGCTGTGACGCAAGCTATCCTATAAATTGTATAAAGACATTGGGCTCTTTTGAGTCTCAGTCTACCATCAGCCTGAAAAGTTCATTCAAATTGCTATGACAAGATAAAGTAGGGCTGTTTAGTTTGATCACTGTCACGAAGCTACTGGTGGCCATACGAGAGAGTGAGCAGGCCGCCCTGTACTTTTAAAATTTCAGCTACTCTTTACCTTAGATATACAGAACACTGCATAATCTACTCAATAAAGTTTAAAAGTAAATTACTGTGTAGCAGGCATTAGGCAGTCCTTGTAGTTACATACCATTCCCTATGTCTTCTGTTCTGCGGCTTCTGTTATAGGTGCCCCCGTCTGGGTGTTGGTCCTGGGAGTCTGCAGGCACTAGTAAGAGGGATGAGGATGCTGGCCTTGGAACCAAGGAGGATTCACACTTGATACCAAACTTAGGTAAGTTGTGCTGACTGTGAAGCCTTCTCAGATGGGTGCTCGTGTGAAGAGGATGGGCTTCCATCCTGCCTCTGCCTCTGTGGGTGGCCTGGCTGCTGCTTCAGTTTTCTGGGACCCAGTGGCCTCACCTGTAGGAAGGGTAGTTAGATGGGAAGTTCTATAAAGGCTCTAGTGATTTCTAAACGTCCTGGTTTGTATCCTTCTCTGTGGGCAGATGTGGAGGGAATGTGAGTAAGATTTCCATCTGGGACATGATCGGTGCATTTGAACATTTGCAAGCTTTTGCGACATTCTGCACTACTCAGAAACTGATTCAGACTTGCCACACAGGAAGTCCATCCTACAGAAGGAAGTTGATGTATGGTGAACTCCCTCTTATTTATTTATGCACATATGTATTTATGCACTATCTGCCCTGCTGAAACGGAAAGGTACAATTTATTTCACTCTCCTTTTTCCTGATCAGTTGTTCCTATAAAGAGCCCTAGGTGGCGATGTTGTGTTGTAAAAAAGCAATTTATTTGACTCACTAAATAATGGGCTAGGGCCTACGTAACAGTAAAAATTACTTTCAACTTTTGCTCATTTTAGAACCATATTTGTAGAATCTTCTCACTGTTCAATATGTGACAAGAAACCTTATTCTTAAGTTCAGAGAAATTAAATACTGTAACTTTTTTCATCAAGGTAACAATCTGAGAATTTAAGTTAAATAAGTAAAAGAGGGGCCGGAGGGTTAGTTCAGTGGTTCTGGCGCCTGCCTTGCAAGCACAAGGTCCTGAGTTCAATCCCCGGTAACCACATACAATGCTGGGCGTGGGGACTCACGCCCACCAGCAATCAATACCACATGCAACAATACCGGGTGTGGTGGCTCATGCCTGTAATCCCAGCACTCCGGAGGCAGAGACAGGTGGATTGCTGAGTTCGAGGCTTGCCTGGGCTACATAGTGAGCTCAGGGCCAGCCTGAACTACAAAGTGAGACCCTGTCTCAAAAAAAAAAAAAAAGTGAAAGAAAATAAAATGTGTTTTATGGTATAAAAGGAATTTGAAATTCTCTTCTAAAGGGAATTTAGAATTTACTCCTAAAATATTTGGATAATTGATAGAAAGATTTTTTAATTGCCTATAGATGAGAGAGCAGAACCTCAAAAAGCTAATCAGCCAGCACTCGGGAGGCAGAGACAGGAGGATTGCTGAGTTCGCGGTGGCTTGCCTGGGCACCATAGTGAGCTCAGGGCCAGCCTGAACTACAAAGCGAGACCCTGTTGCAAAAAGCAAAAAAAAAAAAAAAAAAAAAAAAAAAAGAGAATCAGTTTCAGGGAATAAATATTTCAGGGGGAAAAGTGCTTCTGCACTCCACAGATCCAGACTTTTTGTCTTCATTCCTTAGCACTGCAGTATAATGACTATCTCTGTAGCATTTGTACTATAATAAGTATTATAGGCATCTAGAGGCGATTTGGAGTACACAGGAGCATATGCAGGGTGATATGCACATTGTGAGTCATTTTCTATAAGAACCTCTCCAGCTTTTGGCACTCAGCTCCATGCTGGTGCCAGGGATGACTGCTTTCAGGAGGACTAGTGTTTCTAAAAAGCCAGGGTCCATTGGGTCATTGTCATCATATACTTTGGGGGAAGAGCTGTCAATGTAGCTCAGTGCAGGACAAGCAGCAGGGCATCGCTTTCCAGTAAGTGCTTGGGAGACGGGAGTGATGGGACCCGGATCAGGGAGCTGTGTTCTCCCCTGTCTGACTGTAGAGGATGGACTTGCCTCTTTCGCAGATATCTTCAGGGGTTGGGACTAGTTTCCTTTGAGTGTTCTGGTGGTAATGGGCAGTTGGGCAGGAGCGAGGATGATGATACTATGACGTTTGTCTTACTAGCTTTGGGGTCACCACTGTCACTGTGCTCACTTATAGAGTCTTGGCAGTTTAATCCCATGGTTGGGCCAGCAGCTCTGGAGCTGGAAAGCATAGCTTCCACTTGCTAAACATAATTCCCCAGAAGTTCTAATCTAACCAAACTGTTGCTGTTTCTATCAAGTATCTTCCTCTGGAGTGAAGTTTCTGAGCCTGTGTCTGTGTCAGAAGAGTCCATGTCCCTCACCATCAGCAGGAGTACCCTAGGCCCTCCATGCCTGGTGTCCCCACTTCTGTCTTCCAAGCTCCCACCTTCACCCCACAAACCCATGCTCAAGTTTCCTCCCTCAGACAGATGAGTGTCCTCCCAATGGTTAGGACTTGGAATAATGAAGGCTTGGCTCAGAAGAGGCCTTCTGCAGAGTGACAGGATATGGGAATGGAGGAAGGGGAGGCTGCAGTCCCATCACTGAGGGGAGAAGACTCACCATGATGACGACAGTGAGGACGGAAACCGAGGCTGCTGGGGAGGCTCCTTGTTACCAGGCTTGTCCTAGATGGAAGTCCCACCAATGTTCCTGGGCAGGACCTCAGTGTCTTGTCACCAGCAGGAGGTGGGGACTCCTGACGTTGGTCGTGTGGACGTGGAAACCTCCACAGTTGCCCTGCCTCACGCAGCACAGACCCTCACAAAAGAGCCATTCAGTCCCCTGTGTCAGCAGGGCTGGCTCAGAAGGAGCTTCCTGTTCGGGGCTGGAGCCATGCCAGCCAGTGAGGAGAAGCAGGTGGCGAACAACTCTCTGTCTTATCTCCAGGCCTCAGAGTAGTCCCAGAATGCCTTGCAGTGGAAATTACAGTTTCTCTCTTGTACAAGGACTGTTTCAGAAGATGTTACCTTTTAAAGAAAATTACATGAACTAAGCGTTGAGCGCTGCACATTACAGGGCTACTTGGACGTCGTGTGAGCTGTCATTCTGAATGAGCTTGATAGGCAGAACCAGAGTTTCACTGGCACAAAAAAGAAGTTGAAACTGTACGACAGTGACTACTTCTTCCAGGAGTCCAAGGCTTGATGTCACAAGTGTGGGCAGAGATGGGGACTCAGAGGAAACCTCAGTGATGGAAAACATGACATGGAGCAGACACAACCTCATTTCCACTCCTCTTTCCTGGGGATGAACGTCCACGCTGGGATCTCAGAACCAGACCATTACTAGTTTCTCATTACTTGCAGTGGTTTCACAATGCAGTAGCTCTGATGAAGGCAGCACATAGTCAGGCCCTAGGGAAAGTGAGGAGCAACACTGGGAAATGAACACACACATGTACATGAGTCCACTTCTGGGGTTTCACCCTTGAGCTGGAGCTGCTTGTTCTCTCGTGGCGCCACTGAGGACTGGACTCAGGAGTCCCAGCCTCTGCGATCACTCATTTTCTGGAATACTTTCCAACTCGAAGCAGGCACAGAGCAATGACTAGTGTGTCAGTGACCAAGTGACCCTTCTGTTCTTCCAGCCCTTGTTTTATGTCAGTGACCGTTGCTTCAGAGCAGGGAGCAGGATCCTCACTGCCATGGTGCACATGAAAGGTGGCTGCTTCTTGCACGGACGGGCTGGAGCCAGAGGATGTGGGACGGAGTGGCCACTGTTTTTGCTGTGTCCTTCGGGATGTAGCTTGTAAACTCCCAGCTACTGGTGGTTGTATCTCCTCCAAGCCCACAGTGAATGCTTACAATGAGTCAGCTGAGTTTGTGTCTTCTTGTTGGAGAAATTACAGCTATCTAAGAAGCCCCCTGATGGCTCATCGGCTGAGCTGAGCCATCCTTTGCACCCACGAAGCAGAGCAGAGTATCAGGCTTCTCCTCCAAGGTCAGCTGCAGTTGGGGGCTTCTTGGCAGCCCTTGTACATTTATATTTACACCCTACTTTTCAATGAATATAAACACAACTTAGGTTATTTACTAAACAAAGAAGTTTTTCAACACAGATTTTGGCAGCCTGGAACTTTTTTTTTTCTTGTTTGAGACAGGGTCTCACTTTGTAGTTCAGGCTGGCCCTGAGCTCACTATGTAGCCCAGGCAAGCCTCGAACTCAGCAATCTTCCTGCCTCTGCTTCCCTAGTGCTGAGATTACAGGCATGAGCCACTATGTCTGGTATTGTATATGGTTACCAGGGATCGAACCAGGGACCTTGTGCTTGCTAGGCAGGCCCTGGAACCACTGAGCTAAATCTCTGGCCCTGACAGTGTTTCTTTGAAAACTCTGTGACACACTCACGTTTGCAGAACATAATGACACATCCATCTTGGTCCCTGTATACAACATATTTTAGGTCTTTTTATTTCTCTTCTCCTCCCTGCACCACTGGATGCCCTTCACATTTACAAAGCATTTATTTCCCTGTTTCTTATTGTTTATTTTTATTTTATTTTACTTATTTTGTGGTACCAGGGATCAAACTTGAAGTCTTGTGCTTCCGAGGTAGATGTAGTACCATTTGAGATAAACCCATGGCCCTTGGTTTTATTTAAAAAAAATTGTTTATATGTTCAGTTTCTCATAGGAGAAAGCTGTGTGTCTGATTTATTTCACAATGCTTTCTAAAAAGAAAGCTTTTATGGTAATGGCGGCCGTAAGCATAATCTAAACCAATTGCATCTGACCAGTATTTAGATTTAGATGAAGCAAGACTGGAGTTAAAAAATAAACGACCTCCTTACAAGCCTTCTCAGCGAGGATGCTGCTGTTTATCTCCAGTAGACATGCTGCTCGCACCCCTATCAGTCCTCCACTCACACTGGGAGTGCCTCCTGGGATCCAGGGCTTTGTCTCACTGGACAGTGCCGGCCTTCTGCTGCCACCTGCTGGTGCCCAGCTCTGGGGTAAACCCACAGTTGAGCCCCCAGAGCAGCATGAAGCAAAAGTGAGCAAGTGTGCAGACCCGACTCCAACACCTTCGTAGAAGTTGGTATTTGAAGAAAATACAATAAGGCAGAGACTAGAGCACCTGGAGCGTCAGCTTGGCCCATGAGCAGTGTGGGGAGAGGCTGCCTGTGGGCTAGGAGGGAGCAGGGCTCTAGCAGGACAGGGGATCTCTGTGTGGCCCAAGGGAGCAGCCGGCTGGTGGAGCACAGGGGCGAGGGACAGTGGGTTTAGGCTCTGTCCTAGGTGACATCCAAGGATACTAGAGCGTGAGGTCCGGGTTATGGTGTGGGGCTCTCTCTGATGGAGACCTGCAGGTGTCAGGGCCGGGCCAGCGGGTAGAGTAGACGCATTAACATCACAGCCCTGGAGAGGGACAGAGCGTGTGGCTCACGATCCAACAGGGAGGCCGGGAGAACTGGATCTTTGGGGACCTGCTGTGAGTGGAGCAAGGGGAGGGTGCTGAGCGGCTCCTGGGGCAGGATGAGGCCTGGCCAGCACCACTGAGTCTCGAGTGGACTTGGGCTGCCCAGCAAGCACTGTTCGGGGTAGGAGTGCCCCACAGCTCTGCAGGCAGGAGGCCGAGGCCACACTGTGCTCAGGGTCGGCGTCTCTGGAGGCCTCTGTGTTCTCACATGGTTTTTCTTTCATGTGAATCACTCTCTGCATCCCTCTGGGTATCTACGTCCCCTCTCCTCATGAGGGTCTGGCCAGTGTGGGCTAGAACCCACCCTGAGGACCTAACGCTAACTTGGTTACCTCTTTAAAGGCCTTGTCTACAGTGTAGGCTAACAAAGGCCCCAGGAGTCAGGGTTTTGGCATAAGAACTCTGAGTGGTCCCAGTTCAGTCCTTAACTGTCCCCAAGGGCCAGAGACACAAACCAGTAACAAAGGTTGAGGGCTCCAAGAAGGACTTGAAAAGTTGAGGATACCGAGGTAAAGACTGAATTAGAAACAGAGTCTGGGAATGAAGGTTTTTTCTCTTGGTCCTCACAGGGTTGGCACTGCTGGCATATTAACAGGGGAAGAGCAGGGACAAGGGGGAAAAGGTTGTGGAGGGGTGTGGGACACATTTTGAAATGATTCTGCTTATTTACATCATGAGAGATGTTATCATATGGAATTATGTTTGCTCTGGAACAAGCTCTTGCTTCAGAGCTAGAGGAATTAAAGATTCTAGACAAGTGATGTTGATAAAATTGGGAAGTTTTCTAGGGAGGGAGATGGACAGAAATGATTCCTGGATAGCTGGTGGATGTGGCGACCCGGCTGCATGTGACATGAGGTAGTTACTTCCCTACAGTTACGGGAAACTGGGGCACTGAGGCCAAGCCTTCCTCACAATGGGATTGCTTGTTTTTCCTAGTTATGCAAATATATGTTATTCCGATATCACTTGTGCCCGATTAAATATTCAAGCAGTGCTGGAGATGTATAAGAAAGTAAGAACCGCTGCTCCTCCCCACCCTGGAATCACCAGCATGAAATGTTTTAATGAATATTTCTCTGTGCTCTGCTTTATGCAGCTGCATGCGCATCTGTGACTCATTCCATCGGTTTGCCTCATTTAACAAGGTGGATACACGTGTGTGCATGGGTGTTCATCTGTGAGCCTGCACGTGCATGTGCAATGTGTGAGAAGATGCAGATGAGCACACTCTCCCTATCCCCTGTTTTCTGCCACTCTGGGGCCCAGGGCAGCTGTCCGGCATGCACTTTCTCATCTCTCTAGGGAGTTCTGATTCCTACCAGTAAGTGCATGTGTGCCCTCAGACGTGCATGCCATTCTATGATTAATGTTTGTTTACACACATGTAACCTGGGATGGCTGCATCCACAAGCGCACACACACTGTTCCTCTGCTTTTGTTCTCATGAGTGTCCTGCCCCTGCATCTGACCCCGGGGCTGCTCTGCTCACGGAGCACAGTTTCTGCTCCCATGAGACACTGATTTCCCAAGCATCGCCGTGCCGGTGTCGCCTGCCCCTTGCCACTTTTTGCCCCTCTGCTCCCTGCCACGGAATGGATAGGGCGCTTGCTAGGGGTGAGCGCTGTACTGGGTGCTGCAGCAGCATTGCCCGGGTACTTTCCTGAGGGTGTGCTTCCTGTGCGGGCTTGTGCCCGCGTGTGTGTCAGAGCAGTGTGTGCCTCCCACTCTTCCTACTAGGGATCCAGCTGTCCAGCTCACGGCCCCGAGTGCCTCTGCCCTGGGTTTGGAAATCCACCCCTTCTCGGAGAGGTGGACACTTGTTCTTTTCCTCCCTGAAGGGACCTACATGCTCTGTCGGGGAACTGGGTCCTTTGTTTGGTAGCTTTTCCCTGTACCCACGTCCCTCTTCCACGCACCTCACCAACCTCCTTATCGGACAACGTGCATTGCTGAATGCAGCCTGTTGGGAAGCAAAACTATTTCTGTGAAATCATATTCTCAATACTTTGGGGGCATGGCCTTCTCTCTGGGGGTGCTTCGGTGGTGGAAAGGACTGGCCTGTTTTTCTTATTCATATGCCTTCCACTGGTGAAAGTCTTCTTAGCCTAGACCCTGACCCCAGGGGGGTTAAAGGATCATGGGTTTGATGTTATGGAATCCTAACCCAAACCAGATACCATTAGTTGCTCATTCCCAGTGGCACACATTAAATGAGGTACAGCCATGAACATAGCTCTAATATGAATTAATGGAAATATATTATTCTACTATACTGCTTAAAAGAAGATTGTTAAAACTTTATGTGAAACATTGCATGAAAAATGAAGTCATGATGAGTTGTACCAAGGTGGTGCTTGGAGCTGAAGAAGTAGACAAGCTTGTGACAAACATATGACTCTGACTCTTCTTCTTTTCAATTTTTGTTCTTAAAGCTTTATTAGGATGGGCTTCAAATGGAAAACAAACTATATGTCCTTCAGTGGGTGAATGGTTAAACTGCAGAACATCCACAGCTGTGGAACATTACTCAGCAATATAAAAGGAACAAAGTATTAATCTGTGCCATAACTCGGACAAATTTCATAGGAATTATGTTAAGTAAAAAATGTCAATCTCCAAAGGTCATACTCAGTATGACTCCACTTATGTAACATAAGACTCTGGCTCTTCTGTGGCCTCCATCCTGGTGCCTCTTCTGTGTTCTGTTGCTACCAAATTCTCCATAACCCTCCTTAGTGCACAGACTTGGTCTTTGGGGCCCATGACACTGTGCCCAAAGTGGATGACAGAGAAGAATCCCGTGGGGAACCTGTGAGCAGGCTGGGTGCTGCTGCTCTTAGAAGGACTCTGCCACCAGATTCAGTACTCTCCAGGGGACTGTCACAGAGACAGATGGTCCCTGCTGCCACCACTTCTGGAAGTGTGCAGAGAGAAAAAGATCTTTTGTTTCTCAAAAGTGAAGCTTTAACTAATGGAGTGTTTCCATGATCACAAGTACTTCTGCAGCTAAATACTGAAATATAGGCCTGCTGTGCATGTGTGTGTGTGTGTGTGTGTGGTGTTCATGTGTGCAAGTGGGTCTGATACTATCTTGGTAATTTTAATGCAGGTCAACTCCCTGCTGACAGAGTTTGACCTTCCTGCTGTGCAGGTGCTGGGACATTTAATTGCTTCTAGAAAACATTTGTGGCCTGCTGTGGAAGGCACGGATGAGTGTTTTCCTTGGAGACTAGAGAATGGCTGGTGGTCAGTGATTGGAAGACAGAGTGAAACCACTGCAGTGCCTCTCAGCCTCTCTTTCATCTGTCCTTGTATTAGGGTTTGGATCTTAAATGTCCCCAAAGGCTCATGTGTTGAAACAGGTTCACACCTCTTGGTGGCATTGAGAGCAATGGAAGCTTGAAGAGGTGGAGCCTAGCTGGAGGAAGTAGGGCACTGGGGGTGCCTTTTAAGGGTAGATTTTGTCCCTGGCATCCCCAACTTTCTGTCTTCCATTAAGTGTGCAGCTCCACTCCATCATGGCTTTCTGCCCTGATGCTCTGGTTTTCCACAGCCCAGAAGCAATGGAGCAGTTGCTCATGGACTGACACCTCTGCACTGTGAGCTCATACGTCTGACCTCTTTCAAGTTGATTCTCTGAGGTATCTTGATCCAGAAAGGGCAAGCTGCCTAATAGGCTCTGTAGATGTAAGCAGGTCATTTGAACCCTTTGTAATGTCTGAATCAAGAGTGTATCAATGGCTAAAGACTCTAGAGTGATTAGCTTAGAAAGAAAGACTCTTCTACTTGTAAGTAGTCACTTAAGAGGGAACTGATGGAGGAGCTGTTCCATTCATAATTTTATATATATAAATGGAGCATGGAATGTGTTTAATGGAATATATATGTTTCAGTAAGCATTTGAAAAATCATGTAATAGGCAAAGGAATCCAGTAACTCTCAGGTTCTTAGTCTGTTTCTCCTCATCAGAACACAACACCCAAAACTCACAAGTTAAAAGAGAAGAGAATACCTCCAGTCTGAATCCACTGTCTCAAAGGCAGAAATGGTGTAGTGGAAGAGTGAGCAGGAGGAGAGCCACCAACGTCACAGGGATCAGGAGACAGAGGGACAAGGTTGGGGCTGGGTCTATCCACGTACACCCCCAGGAACCACCTCTTTTCACCAGGCCATCTCCCAGGAGCACACTCAGGGGCAGAGTTCATCAGTGAACAAACCCACCAATGAGTACTGCACTTCTGTGATCAAGTTATGCTCCCCACCCCAACCCAGAACACATGAGGCTTTGGAGAGGCATCCAGATGTAAGCCATGACACCCAACATTTAAGTTATAACTGGACATTATTTAAAATCCTGTCTAGTAATTATTGTAATGCTCATTCTTTCCCCTGATCATGTATTTGTTCATAAGTTCTGAAGTTTACACTGTGGTCAGTGGTTGCAAAGCACTGTGGAAGTAAAAACACCAAGTCTCTAAAGAATTCAGGAAGGTTGTTTTGGAGAAAGGATGGAAAATAAAAGACAAACTAATTCTCAAGTGTATCCCCTCATCTCACTCCCAAGAAGTCTTATTTCTATTCCATTATAAAATCTTAAGACAGAGTAATTGCAAAATGTTCAGACACGCTCTTAAGTCACCAGCATTTCAGAAACTGATCCCAGTGCCAGGGAAATGCTAGCATGCACGTACATAGA
>PVIC010034900.1:0-19327 GCA_004025085.1 Thryonomys swinderianus | reverse complement strand
GAAAGCCATGTTCCACCTGTTTAGGAAATGTGAGAAAACGGGTGTGGGAAGGAACCAGGAAAACGAAGGAGAAACGAGTGTACTGGAAACAAGTTACAACCCTCCATTTATAACTACTTGGAAGAACTGATAAACTTGAGGCAAAGAATAGCCAATGCACCCTGAGCCAGATCTGCATTTACTAATTAATAAGAGGATCTTTACTTCTATCCTTGCAAGAGAAAGCAGGAAAGATACTTGAAGACTTTAATTGGTAAGTTTATATTTAAGTAAAAATATAATTCAGACTGGGCATGGTGGCTCACACCTGTAATCCCAGCACTCGAGGGGCAGAGGCAGGTGGATTACTGAATTTGAGGCTTGCCTGGGCTATATAGTGAACTAAAAAGCGACACCCTGTCTCAAAGAAAAAAAAAATCATTCAGGGGAAGGATATTTTTGACATAAAATGAAATGAAACATATGCTCTGAAAGTTCCTATTACTAACTAACCAAATTCCTTTTTAAAATGCATTCAAACAGGTAACATTTACTGCACTTCTGACATGACCCAGAGCTCTTTACATACTCTGCCTAGACAAGAGAGGCTAACTTCACAGTACCCATCCCCCAAGTTTATTATAAGTAAAAGGTACATTAAAAACATGTGTAGGACAACGTTTGGGAACCCAGATACACAGAATAAATATTAGTTTCTAATATCTCAATTCATCTTCAAACACGGAAGCTTAGAGGTATTAAATACCTTGCCAAAGGGATATTGATCAACTGAACACCTGTGCTTATAACTGCTCTGCCTACATACAAACAAGCACTATAATTTTCTCTCCTCTCCCTCCCTCTCCATGCAATGTACACAACTAGAACACTATACATACAAATGGTGTGTTTATATATGTAAATGCTGGAAAAATGTGTATATGATAGAATGACTTATTTTATAGCTTCATTTTCCATATTTTCTACAAGTAACATGAACCTTTTTAATAACCAGCTGGTCTCTAAAGATCATCAGAAAATATAAATCATGGAAACTCAGAAAGGGCCACTTTACCATCAACATCAGCAGTTTCTATTTCAGTAATGATTATCACTGCTTTTCAGTGCCTAAAGCAGCCTACTGGAGAGTTTGCATGCCACCCTCTCGCTCCATGCCTATTATTTTCCAAGAGTCAACAGGAGAGCAGTGACTTTGACCTTTGTTGGGGAGATGCAGAAGGCACCCTAGGATTGGACCTCAGACGAATCTTGCTCTACAAGATAAACGTCACATACTGTAGAAGGAAGAAAAACACCACTTTCCTGTTTTAATTAGTGAGTTCTTTCTCTTTCCATCTGGAAACTAAACCTGAACTTATCAACTCACTTCAGCTGAGTTCTACAGAGAAGTTTCACTGAGAAGAAGCAGAATTTTGGGGAAATGTGAAATCAGCACCAGGTTTGGAAGGTTGATCCACAGTGGCTCCCAAAGAGAAAGAAGTCTAAGGGTGAGCACTGCTTTGGAGGAAAGGGGAAGTGTGTCCTCTTCAGATATGTTCTCAGATGACTCATTGATGGGTGAGCAGTTTCTGCACAAAGTCCAGAATAAGTGTCAGGGGTTCCAGGAGGTCTGAAGCCAATGGAGCACGGACTTGGAGCCTACCAGGAGCACCTATGACTGGCGGGAAAGTGGAGCACGGGGCAACGCTCAGCCATGGACAGATGCACTTTCTTCATTTCGTTCCTCCCGTTTTGGTCTTTGGAGAATAGAAGTTTGGAAAGAAAACAAGCTACACATGTGTGAACCTGTGGTCCCAAGGCTGTTAGCCCTCAGCTTTCATGTCAATAGTCACCTATTTGTTCCTAGGGGTGTCTGTCACAGTCAGAGAACCTGCCTTTCTGGGCTCCAGTAGGAGCTGGCTTGCTGCCTGGCATCATTCCTACCTAGAACTCCTTGTTTAATACCCTCTGACTAGCAAGAGTCCCCTCTGCCAAGTCCTTTGTCTGTCTGCAATTAACACAAAGCCAGGCTATTTTAAAAGGATGTCTATTAAGACATCAGTCTCTCTTAAACATTTTTTTTGAGAGTTCAGGTACTCCTGGAATCCTTGGTTCTGGTCTTTGGTCTTGATCATCAGATGCACTCTGCTGGAGAACTTCTGGTCAAGAAGGGAAGGCCAGAATGTTCTAGAGTGGAAGAAGCAAAAACTGAAAATGTAAAGCTTTCTTCTTGGCTGCTGATTTTTTTTTTCCTCTTGGTAGTACTGAGGACTGAGTTCAGGAAGCATAGAGTTATATTCCCAGCATTTTTAACAATGACATTTGAGACAGAGTTTTTTAATTGCCCAGATGGCCTCCAACAAATATGAAAACCTCCTGCCTCACAAGTAGCTGAGATTTCAGGGATATGCCCCACACCCAGGATAAAGTCTTCTTTGAGCAATGAAGAGAAGAATTGAATTTGTGTTGGTATGCTTGGGTGTTCCAATAGCTCTCCTATTAATTTGTAGAGGAAAAGAAGAAGAAGTCTTTGAAAAAAAAAATGAAGGGCTGGAGATTTAGCTCAGTGGTTTCGGCCCCTGCCTGGCAAGTGCAAGGTCCCTGGTTTGACCCCTGGTTACCACATACAACAATACTGGCTGTGGTGGCTCACCCCCACCAGCAATCAGTACCAATACCAAATGCTGGGCATGGTGGCTCACTCCTGTGATCCCAGCACTTGGGAGGCAGAGGCAGGAGGATTGCTGGGTTCAAGGCTTGCCTGAGTTACATAGTGAGCTCAGGGCCAGCCTGAATGACAAAGTGAGACCCTGTCTCAAGTAAACAAACAACAAACAAACAATGAACGTGGCTAACTAGGACATAAGCCACTTGGCTACAGTGAAAACATAATATCTTCTTATTCCCCTTCTTTAACATTACTAGAATTAAAATAAAATTTAATTTCTTTTTATGAGCCCAAGAAGAAGGGCTATCATTTAAGTTTGACTAACTATCAGGTGCACTCTTAGTAGCTTACCATCTCAAGTATGAGATAAAACAGTATAACTGAAGGTAAAAAGAAGAAATGTTTTATTATTTTAATAAATTATGTTCTTGAATAGAATGAAAAAAATAAAATAAACCTTTTGTAAATGAGGAGAAGAAGAGTTGAAGGGAGGGGAAGGGAACAGGCAAAAAAGAATTAGGATATGTTATGCACAGGTACAAATTCCCTACAATGAATGTGATCAATTTGCATGACAAGTATGAATTCATGAAAAATAAAGTTAAAAATAAATTGTATTTCTGAGAAATATAGTCTACTTAGTAAAGATACAAAGTGGAAAACAAAGAAGTAGTAATAAACATATCTCCTCTGAACATCAATACTAATATTGTTTCTTAACTGTCTATACAGTGGTCTGCTGTTAAATTAGATAACATGGATTTACTTTATTATTCAAGAAAAAAAATTCCATATCTGGAGGCCCATATTTCAGTGCAGAAAGGATCACATTATTTGTCAAGGAAAACACATTGCTCTTTGAAAAACAGAAAAGTTGACCTTGGCAAACAGTTAGTGAAATTGTTCCCTCCTTGATTTCCCTTACATGCAGTATGTGGGAGAGAACATATTTAGTGCTGCTTTGTGGCATTGTTTCAAAAGAACTCTTTTGTTATTTTGGCTAGAAACAAGTAGGGAATGTCTAGAAAATAGTTCACAGTAATGCTGGGAATGACTGAATTCTGGTTTCCACCCTTTATATTATGCAGTAAAACAACCTTTAGAAGGAAAATCATCCAGACCTGTGTAACAAGTATTGTTCCAATGTATGCTTATCTTTCTATCATTGTCCCTTGGTCAACCACCAATTTTTAATTTTGAATAATCAGAAACAGACACATCTATTCTTTAACAAAATTATGGAATTATGCAACAAATCTTCAGTTTTTTAGGATGCTATTACCTCATCTCTTCACTTTTCTGAGGTGAGTTAGCTACTATTTTTATGATTTATGAGGGTGTACTTCAAAGATAGGGCACTTGTGTGGTATGCTCAAGGACCTGGGTTTGATCCCCAGTACCAAAAGAAAAAAAAAAGGCAACAGAGTGTATCTCTATGTCTTTGTCTATGAACTGCTCAAAATGATCTCAGATCTACTTACCCCAACTCTTTGTCCCTATCCTTCTGGTTTTGAATTCTATTACAGTTCTTTATAGTATCACTTCATATTATAACAACAAATGGTGTTGGTACCAGTATCTGTTTTGAAACAGTCTTGGCATATTATGCCAGTCAGTTGTCTTAGCAACATCAATCAGATAGCCCCATTACCCCGTGTTACACTTGAGGAAACCGGGGCTCACTCCCCATGTTTGGCAGCAAATTGCAAAGCATATCTGGTTTAGTGTCCTTCATACTTTATACTATGATGAGAAATCTAACCATGACTTGCTACAAAACATGTCTGTTGAGAAAACCAAACTGAAAAATGCAGTGGGATTTTTTTCATGCTGAATGTTCTTTTGTCACTCTTCTCAAGATCTTCCATAAAGCTGCACCTTTTTGGATTTTATGAGAAATGAGTCAGCAAAGATGACAGGAAATTACCAAGAAATAGTACAGTAAAAACGATAAATTGTCAACAATGCAAAACAGATGAAAACAGAATGAATTTTTCAAAGTTGGAAACCAAATCAGCATTTGAGTGTGTTTGCGTAAAATAGGTCATTAAATGGCCAGATCAGGAGTTTATGAATAGCAGTGCTTCAGCTTCTCAATAATTAGAATAATCATTGTGGACCACTGACAATTAATGGAACCAAAGTCATTGCACTGATAGGGCACTTGATAAAAACATCTGATGAACAGCAGTGGCATGAGAGATCTCCACCCCCATGATCAGAGATGTACTCTATTATCTCTAAAAGATAATATTCAGTAAAAGTTTAGTAATTACTTGGCATTTCCTTTCTTTGATGGTCTCCTCTTCTGTAATTTCCTCTACCACAATGTTAAAATCATTAAAAAAAATGTTCATCAGGCAAAAATCCCCTCTTTTCCCCTACCTCATGGTCCCTTGGTACTAGAGAAACTCCCACCTGGCCTTTGAGATTCTTAATGGGGTTTTAGAGTTAGTGACCAACAAATTAAATACAAGGATAGGATCTCCTTGACTTAACTGTCCATTCTGCCACTAAACATGTGTCTCCACAAATCTAGGCAACCAGAAACTCTGAAGGGCTAGAATTTTGGCCCTTAAGATGTCACGTGGGAGAGGAAGGTAGAGTTAGAGTCAAATAGGCATCATGCCTTCTAGTCCTTCACCAGTGCCCAGGGTAGAGGGTCCAAAAGCCTATGGTAGAGCTGATGGAAAACCATTTGGGCTCTTCTGCAAACTCAGATTTTATCTTATGATTTTTTAAAATTAAATTTATTTTCACTCAGAATTTGCAAATTCAATATCATGTGTGACGATTATTTCTTTCTGCAGTATTTCTGATCATGAGTACATGTCCAAATCCAAAACAATCAGCCTTAGCTAATTAAATGAACCTACTTTAACACTACCAAAGGTTTCGACACAACCAAACCTGATTAAACCAAGTAGAAAGAGGCTAAGAAATAGTTCTATGGCCAGAACATAGCGGTACACTCCTTCAGTCTCACCTATTCCCTGGTCCTAAAGAAAGAGGGAGGAACAGGGTGGGGAGGTAGGAAAGGAAAGAGGAAAGGAGGAAGAGAAGCAGAGACAAGAGTGAGGAGATAGAAGAAAGTGAAAGAAAGAGCTGGAAAATAAAAGAAAAGGAAGAAAGAAAAATAGATTTCTGTACAATACCTGTTTGGCCTCATCACAGTGTTCTGCCTTCTCTCCTGGCCCATCAATCTCTTTTTCTCTTTCTCTCCTCCTTCCCTCCCTCTTTCATTCCACATTCCCTCTCCCTCTATTTGTATCTGTTTCTCCTGGCACTATTTACTGTTAAAGAAGGATTATAACCTCACAAAGTTATCTCTGACTTTCTATAAATTTTCACTGACTGCCTGCCGATCTTGCTAGAACCAAGGGTAAGAGTAAGATGAGTAATGAGTAAGATGAATATATTCTGCTTTAAGAATTAAAATCAAGAAGTTGGAATTTACAAATTGTCAGTAACTTACAAAGTAGTGTGACAAATGCTCTAAAGGAAGTTTAGACTGGGAGATGGGGTATAGTGGGTCAGGAGTCCCCCAGAGGTCAGGGGCATTTGCGGAGGGAAGACTTGCCTTGAGGTAAACTGGAAGAGTAAATGTGATCCTGCCTGGTGGATTGAACATGTCCAAATAAATTAGCTTTTAGAATGAAGAGCAACAGGGTGATGCGGGCGGGTGGTGACTGAGTGGTGAGTACTCCAGAAAGCATAATAATTTCATAAATATGGAACATTTAACTGGATAGTGGAGTCAGGAGCTGCCTGGGAGGAAAGAAGGAAGCTGTTTCTTCCTAAACTCTTATATAAATATGCCTTGCCAAAATGAAGTTTTGGACAAGGACTATTACCTGACCTAAGTAGATGGGTTATTGCGGATTGTCACCCTAAGAATTCCAGAAGTCATTTTGTTTTATATTTGCTCCTAGCAACTGAAGCTAAAACAACCATAAAATTCCTCAATCTTTCACCCGTTCTGAATAAAGTCAAGGCCATCCATAGACAGTGCGATGATACATGACACTCGTTTGCAAAAGAGAAAGGAGGTACTGTCTCTTTGTCTGTGTGCTTTGTGTGTGGGAGAGTTCGAAGGACAGAATCAAAAGCTAGCTTTTTATATTTTCTGATAATATAGAATAACTTCTCTAGAACTTAATGCCTGAGGAATTAAATGAGCCTTTCATGATACTGAATATTGTTATTTTTGCCTGTTTTGATTAAAAGTAGGTTGACAAAAAATTCTTTAGGAAAGCCATTTTTTAGTCTTAAACATTTTTAGTTGATATTAATTTCAGGACTCTACCTACTAAAACCTGCTGTGTTCCTCAATAGAACTATCTAAAAACTAAATGTATGTGTTTCCAAGTTTGAACCTAGTCTGAGTAACACTCTAACTTAGCAACACCCTGCCTCAAAATGAAAAATAAAAAAGGACAGGGATATACTTTGTAAAGTCCCAGTATCCATCTCCTCCAATTTTCTTCCCAAAGATTTTAAACATCTCAATTCCCATGCTCTGTATCTGATACAAGCAGAAGCAAGGAGGTTTTGCTTGTTAATGGATCTTCTCATTAACAGGTAAGTACTAACTGTATTTCAAATGGTATGAATTAAGTTTTCATGTCTTATTTTTATGTTTTTCATCTAGCAGTAAAATCTGCAAATTTATTTTGTTTCAACAGACTGAAAGATGGCCAGACAATTCTAGCTAACTGGATTACTTCACTAGGAATGCAGACTCTGACGGAGAGCATAGCTTTAGACAAAATTTCAACTGTATAAAAGGTATTGTGGTTTTATGTGTCTAACAATCATCACTTTAACTCCTACAAATGGAAATGTCTATGACATATTTAAGTAAAGAAAGACATTCTTAATGTTTGCTGTGATATTACGTGTGTGTGCATATATGTATATACACCTACATAAATTCTTACATATACATGCTCTGCATTCCTTGAGGAACAATGCTGTGCTAACTGTACTAGAGAGAGAATTAAAAGGGCTGTAGAAATGACACAAGTTTAAAATCCTCTGGCTAATTCCACTGGGACTATTGAAATACTTGGGATAGAAGGAGGGGGTAAAAGTAGGTATAGAAATGAGCCAGATATTAGTACTGCTGTAATTACCACATTCCCCATGGTCTGAAATGCTAAAAATGAATACTTCCTCTATTACTAGGATATAGACCTTTCTCCTTGCAAAGCTATTAGCATATATAATGTACATGTCTGAAAATCATGGCTTCTCTGTCCTTCTTGGAAGACCTTTTGGGATCTGGTATATTGTATAGCCCTCAATTATAGTAAAGCATAATTTATAGTCCTCTCATTTTCCAACATATGTTTTAAAACCAGTTTAAGGTATTTTAGCCATGTTTAATGGGTTAGTCTTTTCCAAAAAATTAAAATGTTTGCCTTGTCTTTAACTGTGAACAAAACTGCCACGTAATTTGAAAATGAGGAAGCACATTAGCACATTTCCAGTATCAGTGTCTCTATGAACAAGATGATTTAACATAATTCTAAAACTCTATTTGTGTAATAATTCTTTAAAAATAAATAAACAAGCTTCTCAGAAGTCAAAACATATATGGTCTTGCTCTGCTCACACAATTCTAGGGCACATAAAATCACAAGAAAATGAGTGACATTAATTTATACCTTTTAGACAAATACATTTCTTCTCATATTTCAGGGGTGGAAATTGCACCTTAGCATAGGTCTACATTCTTTTCTCTGATTTCAGTTCTTTCAACACAAAAGTAGAAGGAAAAAAAAAAAACAAGAAATGGCACTTCCCTTATTCAGTTTTATTTCAAGCTATGTCAACTTAGCATATTTTAAATAGTCTATGTAATTTTTAAAAAATGAAAGGGCCATTCTAATGTTAATTTGGATCAATCTTCTAAAACATATGATTCTAGGTTTCTAAAAGGGGCCCACTTGAGGGGGCTCTTTCAAAGTGAACAAAAAAAGCGCCCCGAGGCTGCCCAATTCACATTTAACCTACTTACATGAAAAGGGAACTGCTTTGGTTAAGAATAAACTTCCACAAGCTCAGGTTCAACTAAATGGGCCAGCGCATTAGTGAGGAAATGAGACGGCAAATAGTAACTCCTTTCATACTAGTCAAGAATACTGGATTTATTTAAAATAGTTGGCAGAAATGCTCATTTTAATTAAATTACACTTACTGCAATAACATTTTCATAATTACACACATACACACACACAATTTTCCAAAGAGCTAAGAAAATAATCATATCAACTTAAAGTCTGCAAGGAAGAAGGGCAATTGTTAGAAGAAATGTAACTAATTTGGTACTGCACATTAGTTCAGTGGTTTTCAGTGATTCAAGAAGCGATTATTAACCTCAGGTGCTTAGTAAAGTGACTAAAAAAATTGATTTCAAGTTTTGTCATGAGTGCTTCTTAGAAGTAACTTAAAACAAGCTTCATATCTTGTCTTTTTATTACTTGTGTATTAGAATACTAGAATATTATCTTAGATTAAGTTATTCTGATATAATCTCTTCCTTTTACAAAGGAGAAAACTGAGATCCACCCAAGTTAAATGAATGATTCTTTATCACCTCCCTGGTTACAAGAAGGAGTTCTAAGGCTTAGCACATTTCCAGTGCAAAGTTCTGTCAGGATGAAAACTCCTCTACTTAATAGTAGAAAGAAAAGAGACAAGTCATGCACTAGCTGTGTGAATTATAGTAGAAACAAAATTCCATTCTGAGCCCAAGTTTAGTTTCTTTCACTGCTGCCTCCCTCAACCTAACAGCTCACAGGAGAACCAAAGTTCATATGACTGAAAGGGAACAAAAGTTAGCCAACAATCTCTCAAAAGAGAACAAAACCAGTAAGGGACTATGTTTCCATGACTTTCCAGTGATAGTTCGAGTGAGAAGAAAATTTTCCATGAAAAAAATAACAAAACCCAATGCTGAAAGCTGAACTTCCTCCAACCAGACAAGATTGCCAAATCAATCTCAAGTTCACCTCAGTTGTGGAAGGTACACAAGAAAAATGAAAGAACATTTAAATGAGTAGGGAAAGTATACAAACCACAGGGAAAACAGACCCATCCCTTATTTCTTGGACATTTCTGAATGCCAGTCTTGTGGACAGTGAAAAGCATTATATGGCATAGTTGTGCCAAATAAAATTTCCACCATTTGGGAAAGAGCTTACAATAGTTTCATACATGTGCTGCTGGAAAATTAATGAACAGATATGTCCCAGTGAAAGACTCAATAAGTAGCAAGTTCACTACACATGTAAAAAAAGAAACACTATTGAGCTTTCATTAGCATCCGTTTCCATTCAGTCACCTGAAAGTACAAATGAGTGAGGCAGCCATACAATAAATGCTCTTGTTCAGAACAGACTAATAACCCTAGATGTTCTTGCAATCTAACCTAGTTGCAGCACACACACACACAAAATCAAATAATGTGAAAGTTAAATTCCATAATATTGCCATATTATTTGTGACAACGGCTAACACAAAGAGCTTCATCTCTTGTTAATTATGAATTGGCTGCCTTCCCCTCCACCCAAATTATATGCCTTAGAGCACTATTAAACATACTGTGCAAACTCTTTGCCATGGGAGGCTTCCTTCAGATTGTTTCAGCAACAGTCTATTGCTTTCTCTGCTGTGTGTAATGTTAAATTGAATGATAATATGAAGGCTATTTAAACTCAGAGGACCAAGCTACTGTTAAAAAAAAAAAAAACAAACAAAAAAATTTCCCCAAGAGTCTAATTTGCAAATTAATTTCCTTGTTCACTGTCAGTTACTATCAGCTTATAAGCTTGAGGGTCAAACTCATTATGAACAAAAGCTTATTATGACTAAAATGGAACAAAAACTAATGTTAATAAAAACTAATGCACCACATTTGAGCAGACTGAACCCAAACTGGTAAACACATCAATATTATGCAAAGTGTGTTCCACAGAACACAAATATGGCTGAAGATATTAATAGATATTGGGAAACACTGAACTATGTACCAAAGCAAACAACTACTTTTCTGTAGGCTTTCTTAGTGCCTCTTAATTCCACCGCAAGTCCAGAAATGAGTGGGGGATATGCTATCAGTTGTAGACTTGGAAATGAATTTAAAACATAGAAAGATAAATTCCTATAATACCCTTCCACTTACACAAAAGGAATGAAGAGAGGTGTGCAGAGATAAAGTTTAACTTGTGTTCCAACTTAAAATGGCGCCTACTGGGCCCGGGGTGCAGCTCAGCAGTAGATCACTTGCCTAGCATGCTGGGCAGCTAAGCGAGAAATACAAAACTACAGTAATAAGGAGCGCAACACACACTTGTTTCTACAAGTTCCCTCCTGCCCAGTGGATTGTGGGAAACAGACAGTTTTGGTGAGCCTAGCTGGTGCAAAGCTGCTGTAGGTAAATGACTTCCCTCATTCAAATAAAACAGAGCAACTTAGGGCCGGAGATGTAGCTCAGTGGTTCTGGCACCTGCCTCGCAAGCGCAAGGTCCTGAGTTCAGTCCCCGGTAACCACATAGAATGCTGGGCGTGGAGACACCAACAATCAACGCCGCACACCACAGTGCCAGGCGTGGTGGCTCACACCTGTCACCCCAGCACTCGGGAGGCAGAGACAGGAGGATTGCTGAGTTCGTGGCAGCTTGCCTGGGCTACATAGTGAGCTCAGGGCCAGCCTGAACTACAAAGTGAGACCCTGTCTCAAAACAAACAAACAGACAAACAACAACAACAACAACAAAAACAGAGCGGCTTATCTCCTGTTAATAACTTCACTCTGATTAGAACCTGACACAAATTTTTTCAAGAAAGAAAAGATTACTTTCGACCTGTTAATTTGAATACCTGATGAACTCAAGATTTTTTCATACCTCTTCCTCTAAAATAGGATTTTGTTTCTATTGGAAATTCTGTCATTTCATTTCTGATATGAAAAGGTAGAATTACAATAATTATTATATATAAAAGTGAGTTAATGTGGTTTGATCAAATTGTTTTTGAATATTAGGGAAAACAATGGAATGAGTTGCTATGTATAAGCAATACTTAAATGTGACATTACTACTATACTTACTGTGTATTTACATAAGGTCACACTCATGTATATTTTGTACTCAAATACATCTTCCTGAAATTTTATTTATTTATTTATTTATCTATTTATTGTTTGTCTGTTTGTTTTGTGTGAGATTTTGAGGTCCTGGGGATAAAACACACCTCCTTGCATGGTAGGCAAGAAATTTACCCTTCCCAGACCTTGAAAATCTTTGAATTTTATCAAAAGTTAATGAAATATGATCACTAGTTCCCAGTGGTTTTTAAAGCAGAATAATTATTTTCCCAATGTGCAATTATGGTGCACTTTGTCAGGCAGGCTATAGCAGCTAAGCACTGGCTATACAATAGTTTCAGTGGCTATAAACCCTTGTCAAGTTCCAGTGGAGCAGGTGTTTGAATGGGGTGGAGGTGCAAAACAGAAGAGAATGAGGAGGAAGAGGGGAAAAAGGAAGCAGGAAAGGAGGAAGGTGAAGAGAAAAAGAAGGAAAAGTAAAGAACGGGGAGGAAAAAAAGGGACCAAATACAAAGAAAACTTTTGAATAGTCAATCTGTTTACTAGGAATTCTAAGCATCAGACAGTTTTTTTGTTTTGTTTTGTTTTTAATTTAAGCTTTACCATAACCCCATCTGCCTGGTAAATATTCTCTAACTTTTACAGATGAGGAAACTAAGGTGAGATGGGTGAAATCATTGGCTGCCATCAGGACAGGAATTCAGAGTTTAGATTCTCTCCCAGTCAGGCTGACTGTACAGTCTGAGTCTGTAACCACTTCATGACAATACTACTTTCTGTTCTAATGTTACATTATGGCACCTGGATGTACCTGTGTGCTAGGAAGAAATGTATGAAACTGAAGTGGGCATAGGGAAGGAAGAAAGGTTCCCAAAGGAAGTGCAGGAAGGGATGGCAGGATTCAACCAAGTGAATTAGGTGGGAGCATCTGAATCCAGGAGAGTAGCTTCACAGCGGCTTTGAACAGCAGAGTGCATGCAGGTTCAAGGGCAAATGCCAGGGCAACTCCTAAGGGGTCGGGGGTTAGGGTCAGGCTTGTGTGTCTTGAAAAGTAGTTAATTGTAAGAGGAATAGATGAATAAAGTGGTGAGTGTGAATTAAAAGCGAGCAGCAGAAAAGAGAGGGAGGAAGGACAGGCATAACCAAGTTTAGTTCATAAACAAAGAGGTGTTTGAGATCCACTGACTTTAGAAAAGTGCTGTTAGAAAAGTGCTAAAGGGGAAAGACTATGATTCCTTTCAGAATATTGGCTGATTGTACCAGGTACTTCTCCAATAAGATCCAGCAGGAAAATAAGCAGGACTGGGGAAAGGTGTTATGTAAGAAACTCTTGAAGCTTGAGATGTAGGGTATTTAACTACAGATGCCCAAAAAGCCAATGGATATAGAGCTTTAAAAACAGGGAGATTAGTAATTGATCACACACCTATAATCCCAGGCACCAGAGAAGTTGAGGAAGATAATTGTCAATTTTGAGGCCAGTCAGGTTGTACAGTAGATCTCATCTCAAAATAAGCATAGTAATTTTATGAAAATAGAAAAGAGAATTAGTATAATTATACAGATGTCACCTTATAAGCAGTGGTTGAAGTATTTGTTTGGTATCAGATATATTGAAAAATAATATGTTTAGGTAATAAGGAGGTAAAAAAAATGAGGAATGGTGAATGCCAGAACCTGATCACAAAGGATTTTAACCACACTCATCACAATCTCTATACACTCCATCCTCAGCCTCAAAGCATCATCATAGCCTGAAAATTAGAGAGCATTGTTTTCTTTATTAAAAAAGGGCACAGAGTTTTACCTAATCTGTTTTCCAGCAGGCTTATTGTTTCTGTTTTAATGTTTAAGTCTCATATCCATTATGAGTTTAGTTTTGTGCATGGTGAAAGAGATAGGTCTAGCTTTAGCTTTTGGCAAGTTGAAGCCCAATTTTTCCAGCACTGTTTGTTAAAGAGGCTGTCTTTCTTCCATTGGGGATGTTTGGCTCCTTTGTCAAAGATAAGATGACTTAGAGTATCCGGGGTTGTTTCTGCATCTTCTAATCTATTCCACTGATCCTCGGGTCTGTTACTTTGCCAGTACCATGCAGTTTTTATCACAGTGGCTTTATAGTAGAGTTTTAAATTGCGGATTGTAATACCCCCTGCCATGTCGTGGTTACTTAGAATTGCTTTTGCTATTCTAGGTTTCTTGTGGTTCCAGATGATTTTTTGTATTATTTTCTGTAGCTCTGTGAGGTATACCATTGGGATTTCAATTGCAATTGCATTGAATCTGTATAGTAGTTGTGGAAGTATAGCCATTTTGATGATGTTGGTTCTCCCTACCCAGGAACAAGGGATATCTTTCCACTTCTGATTTCCTTTACCCAAAAGAACTTAGAAAATCACAGTGGAAAGACAGATGTACACCCTTGTTCATAGCAGCTCAGTTTGTGATAGCTCAGTCTTGGAAACAACCCAAATGCCCATCAACTGGAGACTGGATAAAGAAGATGTGGGTTTTTTTTATGAAATGGAGTACTATTCTGCCATAAAGAATGACAAGATTGATTCATTTATGTGCAAATGGATGCACCTGGAGGACACCCTAAGGAGTGAAATCAATAGAGCACAGATAGGCAAATACCGGATCTTCTCATTGATATGAGCACTGGTAGATGCAAATGAGCTCTAGTAGTATGACAATCTTTTTAGAATGGGGAATTTCCAAAGGAAATTGGGTGGGGGGATGTAATGAGGGGAAGGAATAAATATGATTCTGAAAGAAAATAAAATAGCATGTATATAGGGGGTGGGGAGGTCTGGGTGGAGATATGGGTAAAAATGAGAATTGACTGTGTCATATATTGGTACAAATTCCCCAGTGTTATGTGTGATTGTGAGATGTATGCAAATTGTACCAATAAAGAATGCAATTTTAAAAAAAGAGCACAGAAAAGGAAGCTTGGAAGAAACAACCAGAAAGATACAAAGATAAATTAGAATACTTTGTGCTCTGAGTCAGATCCTGAGAGGGGACATCTCAAAAAGGAAAGCATCCACTGGACTTGGTAACATGGAGCTTGGCGCTGACTTTTCACAGTGATATGGGCCTGACAAAGTCAGTACAATGAGAAGTTGAAACAGGTGAAGGCAAGAGAACATGAGCAGGTTGACCCTTTGAGGTCTTGTTTGGCAATGAAAGAAGAGAGGAAAGAAAGCTCCAGAGCAATTTGGGTTTGTGTACTGTATTTGTACTTTAAAATAGAAGAGTTTTTTTTTTCTGTATTGAGAATATAATGCATAGAGCCTAAAGTTTAAAGACAGAGGAGAGAGTATGGCAGATGGGTAAAAGCTTTGAGGGTTGAGGAAAACAGTGAGAAGAGCAGCAGGTGAAATTTCCATGTTGCTCAGAAGTTGGGAAAGATACCACCTCTACTAAGATTGAAAAGTGTCAAGAAAGGATGAATAGGGGGTGAAGTCAATCAGACACTGTGGCTAAAGGAAGTATGACCTACTTAGTGACCTACTTTTATTTCTCCCGAATTGTTTCAAGGTCATATTAGAAAATGGCACGGTGAGTAGGAGAGTAAGTTTGAAAAAACTGAAAATGTTCAATTATATCTGAGGGGCATGGAGAAATGGTTGATGCTATCACATAATTGCATTCTAAACAAAAGTAATTTTAAAAAATCCTATGATAGGAAAATTAATCATAGATAAAGCTAGAAATCTCTTCAAGTCAGAAAACATAATGTTTCTGATTTTTTAGATAAAGCTAGCACCTACACAGGAGCATGATTAACAGCTACATTAGAAATTTCAATTAGGTAGAAATTTTTTTGCTTTGTGCCTCATACAATGACAATGGAATCTCACAAACACAACGAGTTTACTGTTATGGTTCCCATGCGATATATCACCCAATAGGCTCATTATGTTGAGGGTTTGGCTAGTAATGGTCTTTTGGGGAAATAATTGGGTCTGAAGGTGCTAACTTCATCAGTGGATTGATCCTTTGAGATCATGATTTCATGGCATGACTAGAAGTTAATGGAAACAAGATGTTAAGTCATGGGGAGTAACTCTGGGGATGATATCTGGTCCCTGCCCCGTTCCTCCTCCTCCTCTTCCTCCTCTTTGGCTGTATCTCTCTCTCTCTCTCTCTCTCTCTCTCTCTCTCTCTCTCTCTCTCTCGTTTCCCCACTGCCATGATGTGAGGAGTTTTCTTCAATCATACCCTTCCACCATGCTGTTCCTGCTTTGCCACAGACTTAAAGCAATGGTGACAACATCATGGACTAAAACCTCTGAAACTATGAATCAAAATAAACCTTGCCTGCTCTAAGCTATCTATCTTAGGTACTTTGTCATAGTCATGAAAAAAGCAACTGACACAACACTCAAAAGTAAAGCAAATTCAGGGTCTAAACCACTGAGATTTCACTTAATAGGAGAGAGGGAATGAAGAAGAGTAGGACGAGTATTTTGTGGCATCAGGAAAGTCTAAGATACAAATACTCACTGGACATGTGGATGGGCACACTCACCTGCCTCTGTAAACACCACAGTCCCAAGTACTTCTTAGCTCTTAGGAAGAGAAAGTTTGCATAGCTTCAAATGGCCTGTGGCTCCAGGGATATTAACACTCAGAAACAAAGATGTTACTTGTTAATTAATTATCCAATTATCAAGTCCCATTAACAGATTACTTTAGTTAAAATAAGTAGCACATTTACAAGTAAAAAGTATACAGAATTTGCTGAGCACAGTGGCTCACGCGTGTAATTCCAGCACTCAGGAGGGGAAGCAGAGGCAGGAGGATTGCTGAGTTCAAGGCTAGCCTGAGCTACATAATGAGCTCAGTGCCAGCCTGAACTACAGAGCGAAACCTTGTCTCAAAACAACAGCAACAACAACAACAAAAGTATAAAGAACTTGTAGTGAAATAATTGCAGGAAAATTAAAGCTCATTAAATTTGAAATTATAAGATAATCAGGTTTTGCAAATGTGCAGATGTGGATGTATATGTGTGATACTGAAAATTGAACCCAGGACCTTTACCCTGAACTATATTCCCATCCCTTTGTAAATTAAAAAAAATTTTTTTGAGACACAGTAATACAGTCTCTAAATTGTCTAGGCTAAATTTGAACTCATCATCCTTTATCCTCAACCTCTCAGAGTTCCAGGATTATAGTTGTGTGCCATCATGCTAGACAAAACAGCCAGACTTCTACATATCACTTTTAATCACAGTCATGCCCAGAGGCATTAGATTAGGGTTTTAATTTGAAAGGGAAGAGTGAAAAGAAACCTGAAAATTGTCTATGAAGACCACCCAGGTAAGCAGATTTTGATTGGATTTATGGACCGGACCTCAGCTGGATATTGATGTATGGCCACTCACTGAGTAACTCAAATTATTTATTCTGTCATAGTCTGATTCAAGTACTTAGAATTTTGTTTTGAGAAGAAAAATCTGTATAAAATAGTTATTTAATAGAAGTTCAATTTGTTTTTTTTTGGCTGCTTCAATTATAAAATGCTTGTATACACTTATAAAGTAATAATAATGAATCTTAAAATAAAATTAAATCAAAGAGATCATTTTTGAAGTCCTTTAAAGGCAAGCTCTGCTTTTCCTGAACTCTTTCTCTTCTGTTAGCTTCCCAGAGACCAGTAGATCATACACGACTGATATTCAGGTAAACATTATTGAATTGAAATCCACTGTAGGGTTATACTAACCAAAAAGAAAAAAGTCTTCATTTTTGATAAATGTAAGAACTAATTTAGATTGTATCCTTCCTTAATCATCAAGAATTCAGTAATGTCCCTAAATACATTGTCCTGTAGGTAAAGCGGAGCTGAACCTCTTTTCCTTTTCTAAACACTTAGTTGTATTTATTACTACTATTTATGTATTACTACTAGACTCTAATAGATCAATGGTACCACCAAAAGACCTGAGAAGGGGTCTTATGAAGTAAGAGCTAAGGAAATTGCTTTATGTGGACAATATTTAAAACTAACCAACATTTTTAGGCAAACACACACATTATGTTAATAATTATCAGGTTACATAATAAAAACTTAAAGAACTGATTGCTTATCATCTTGCTCTGAACATAGCCGAATGGTTGTATACTGCAGAAATGTGAAACTATAGAGATCTTTGTGGACTGTAATACTATATTTTCCAGGTTTAGTGTCTTGTTTCTGTCTTGCCTGTCATTTATCACCTACATTATGTTCAATTCTTCCATTATATTTATTACCACAACCTATAAGATATGATAGTTTTCATTTTCATTAAAATTTCCAATAAAACTTTGTTTGATGTTATTTGAAACTGTTGTGAAGTCAAGTACTTATCTTTATAACACTGGTAATAGTAATCAAGCTAATCTACAGTAAATATATGACAGCAGCTACTTAAAATATATAAAGAATTCCCTCCATTATGACTGTCTTCTGAAAGTTTATATTTAAACAAGTTTAAAAGCAAATCACTTACTCTACAGACATGTATTCCTTCCTTTTATCTCTTTTGTCTTCCTTTTCTCCATCCGTTTCTCTTTCTCTCCTTTCCTTCTAACTTCCCCCCATATTCTCTACCTCTCAGCTGCATTCCAGCCCTTTGTATGTATTTTAACCTTTGAAACATGGTCTTACTAAACTGCCCAGGATGGGCTCCTGTGGTATTTTTAATGGGACCCTTCAACCTGCACAATGTCACACTAGAGTTGAATTTCTAAACTAGGACTTTAAATACAAGCAACCCATATAACTGATATCTGGGAATGAAAATCCCTATTTATGTTCTGCTTTTCATTGTAGGAATCAGAAATATTCCAGGTATCAGCATTATGTGAATTTTGAGATTCTTTAGTCAGTGTAAGGTCTGGATCTTATTAAACATCCTTTTGCTATGCCTTAGAAGCGCTGAGGAATACCTCCAATTTTTTAAACAATAGCAATAATAAATACCTAAAATGTTTTTAACAAAACTACACTAAATACATTGTTTCAAACCAAGTAGATATTGGGGCTTGTGAGAGTATGAGGATCATAGTCATTGATTTAAAGCCAAATTTATTTTGAAGCCAAATTATACAGAAGATTGTTTTTATCTTAGTTTTCTATTACAGAATTCTAGAGCTTAACACATTTTTACTGGACAGTATCTCAGAATATTAAACACAAATTTCTGAGCTACAGAACAATGTTCATGGTCTCCATAAACATAATTAATGGAAATCAAGGATCTTCTTTCAGAAAGATTTGGAAGATCTGATTTAAACAATATTAAGTGTCCCATCTAGAAATGACAAAACATAATATGCTCAGGGCTCCTTTTTGCTCTGTAGAGAACCTTAAAATACACTCCAGAGTTGTGACTGCATATTTCCTATAAGGTCCTTCTAAGTCCAGAATAACTTAGAAATATTATGTGTAGATAAAGCATTACTATTGAAAATTCATTATGCATTCTGTTGTTTCCACATTGTCTTTTTTTAAAAACTTATGCTGTCCAAATAGTAATTTAAATCCCCCTTTTTATCCTTGCTAATAAG
>PVIC010034899.1:0-19337 GCA_004025085.1 Thryonomys swinderianus | reverse complement strand
TATAAGTACAACATAAAGTGCATTAGAATGCAAATAAAAATGACAGTACTAGGAAACACTGACACACTCCTTTAAAAACTGAGAAATGGGTTAAAGAAGAAAAGGCACACAAAGATTTTGAATCACACAAATAATGTCAACTGAATTGACATAAATCAAGGTTGGCAATCCTTGATACATAGAATTTTTGCAAAATTAGGAAAAGAAAAGGCTCTTTAGACATTACATTTTATTTTCAATCAAGCCCTGTCAATTGAAAAATCATTAGATATTAATATATTATTCTCTTATCAAACAGAGAACATCCATTACATAAATGTAACAGCATGACATACCAAGAGAAGTTTGGGGTTACTCTTCACCTACCTTCTATAATTGTATACAGTAAATTATATATTTTTTTCCAATGTGTACATAAAATTTTCCGCCTTACAGTTCAAATCCAGCATAAGCCTAGTGCGGCATAAGCCTATTGTCCTAGATAACAATTGTAAGCTTGTCCTTCAACAATGCAAGCATTTTTCTAAACCTTAACAGAAGACAAGTAATAAAGTCCATCTTCTTTCTATTTTTGAAGTTCAATGAGAGTACATGAGAATACCAATGCTTTATCTGTGCTGTATATTTCTTAAATTCTCCAAGTAATGGAGTGTTGATATACACTAGATCATGTTTTTCCTTTTATTACTGTTACTGCCATCTCAAATACATTTCATTTTTAAAATTTTTTTACTTTGTTTTTATTTTTTTATTTATTTATTTGGTACATTATATATACACATCACAAATAACACTCCACATTCAGGATTTGTAACACATTTTAAAAATTATTTTTATGTTGATTGTGCTGATATAGCCATGAGTATTCATGACAACTACAACTATTTATTTTATTGCAGTGATCTGCAAAACAACTCACAATGTTTAAGAGGTATGCTTGTACTACTCATTTTTTCCTCAGGTTTTATTTTTTTATTAGTACACGTTTGAAGTACATAATGATTATACTCATTGAGGGAGTGATAAATATATATTAAACACCTTAAATCTTTTTTTATACTTTTCCCTTCCCTCCCTCTCTCTTCTCTTCACATTAGTCTCCCTCACATACGTAAAGAAGTTATCTAGTTCCTATTTTCTACTTTTTATTTTTCTCTTTATTTATAATTTGGGTTTCTCACATAAGAAAAACCATGTGTAAAATAAATGGCACATCCATATTCCTACAAATGACTCAAGTTTCTCCTTGGTATGTAAATACATTTTCTTCATCCATTGACCTGTTCGTGTACATAAAAGTCACTTTCTAGATTTAGCTATTATGAATTACACTGATATAACCACAGGTGTGCATGTAGCACTATGATGATGTATTTATTTCTCTTGGGAAGACACCTGGAAAGAAACAGCTGGGTCAAAAGGAGTCTCTATTTTTAGTTTCTTGAGGTATCTCCATACTGATTTCCAAGTGGTTGTACTAATTTACATTCCACCAAACAATGCACACTGGTCCTGTTTCCTGGCAGCCTCCCCAGCATTTGTTATTATTTGATTTCTTGATGAAAGTCACCCTTTATGGAAGAAAAAGTTCAATATTGTTTTAATTTGAATTTCTGGAATGGCCAGAGATGCTAAACATTTTTTCATGAATTTATTGACCATCTGTACTCCTGAGAAGTCTGTTCATTTCAGTTGCCCGTTTTATGACTGAGAATTTTATTGGGGAGGCCTAATTTTGTTGAGCTTTTTATATATTCCAGTTATTAGTCTTCTATCTAAGAAATATCTGGGAGGGGCTGGAGATTTAGCTTAGTGGTTCCGGCGCCTGCCTCGCAAGTGCAAGGTCCTGAGTTCGATCCCCAGTAACCACATATAATGCTGGGTGTGGTCACTCACACCCACCAGCAATCAATACCACAAACCACAGTGCCAGGCGCAGTGGCTCACGCCTGTAATCCCAGCACTCGGGAGACAGAGGCAGGAGGATTGCTGAGTTCAAGACTTGCCTGGGCTACATAGTGAGCTCAAAGGTCAGCCTGAACTACAAAGTGAGACCCTGTCTCAAAAAAAAAAAAAAAAGTATCCGGGAAAATGTTTTTCCCCATTCTGTAGATTATCTCATCACAAGTGTTGGTTGTTTCCTTTGCTTTACAAAATATTTTTAATCTGTTATAATCCTTTTTTTAATGTTATTTCTTGCACAAATGGAGCTCTAATTAGAAAGTCCTTGCCTATGACAAGTCTTCAAAAAGTTTGCCTATTTTATCTTCCAGATTGCAGATTGATTGTTTCTGTTTTAACATTTAGATCTTCAGTCCATTTTCATTTTTGTTTTGGACATGATGAGATATGCGAGTGTGGCCTAAATCTTCTGCACATATACAGCCCGTTTTCCCAGGACCATTTAACACAGAGGCTGTCTCTTACAGTGGATGTTTGGCCCCTTCATCAAAGACCAGATAGCTGAATACGTCTTTAGTGTTTCCTGAATCCTCTATTCTATTCTTTTGATCCACATGTCTGTTTTTGTACCAGAACTAACGGTGTTTTTAATCACTGTACCTTTCTAATAAAACTTGAAATTTTGGATTTCTCCTGCTATGGTTTTCATACCTAGGATTGTTTTTGGTGTTCTGGGTCTTTTCTGATTCCATACCAAAATTAAGGTTATTTTTTTCTAGTTCTATGCAAAATGCCATTGGGATTTTGATTGGGATTATGTTGTACCTGTATATCCCATTTGGAGGTATGATCATTTTGACTGTACTGGCTCTGCTTCTCCTGGAACAGAGGATATCTTCACATTTCTGATGACCTCTTAGGTCTTTATCAGAGTGCTACAGGTTTAGCTGTAGAGGTCTCCCACATCCTACAAAATTACTGTTGGAGAAATAAGGTGTTTCTATAACAAAGAACACCTAAAGAAATTCATGACCACAAAACCAGCACTCCAAAAAAGTTTTCAAGGATATCCCAGAAAGACATAATGAAGTCAATAATGCCAAAACATCTAGCAGAATGGATACAGCAGGCAGGGTAAGCAGTGAATTTAAAAGGCACTAAAACCGAATCTGCAACAGGAATAAGTCACTACTCTCGACACTCTCAATGTGAATTGCCTCAGCGTCCAATCAAAACACACAGACTGGCAGAATGGATCAAGAAACAAACTCATTTTTTATTAAAAAATATAAAGAAAACATTCTGAAAAACTCAACATCAAAACCAGGATTGCAAAGTAACAATGAACAACTAAAATGAAACATTTCTGAGTTTTATGAATTTTTTCTGAATTCTTGGTGCAAATTTAGCCAAATACTAATAAAAATGCTGATGGTTTTCAGGTTTAGAGTCAGAAGAAGCCATAAGACACTGGTATTATTTAGAAATCTTTACAAATAAGTATTATCTGGAAACTATATTCACATGTCTTTCCAGAATGTATCTTCCCCCTTGTACTACAAAGGCACAAAATAAAACACATGAAGTTTCTTGTAGGAAGATGCCATGCATTAGTCAGGATTTACAAATGAAAATATAAGTAAAAACTCAGGTAAAGTGTAGGACAATGATCAGTTAATTCATAGTGGCAACAGCTATTCCAAGAGCCTGGAGTTCAAATCTGGCACAGGAGCAGCCTGCAGGGTCCTCCCTCCCTGGTAACCTTTACATAAACCCTCCCTGGTGATCTAACCCTGCCCCACAGTTTTAAATCCCAGCCCTTTTCCAGCATCTCCCATATGTCTGCCTACTGGAGGCCTCTCCTCTGTGAGCTAGCTTTGTACACACACTACCATCTTCATATCATTAACTGGATGCCTAAATTAGAATATCTAACTATGGTCAATACAGAACATACAATTCAGTTTAAAACAAACAAACAAACAATGCTGGGCCAGAGATTTAGCTCAGTGGTTCTGGCACCTGCCTCACAAGCACAAGGTCCTGAGTTCGATCCCCGGTAACCACATATAATGCTGGGCGTGGTGACTCACACCCACCAGCCATCAATACCACATACCACAGTGCCGGGCGTGGTGGCTCAAACCTGTAATCCCAGCACTCAGGAGGCAGAGACTGGAGGATTGCTGAGTTCGAGGCTTGCCTGGGCTACATAGTGAGCTGAGGGCCAGCCTGAACTACAAAGCAAGACCCTGTCTCAAAAAAAAGAAAAAAAAAAAAAAAAAACAATGTCACTACCTCTTCTCTGAAATTTTTCCATTTCAGTAACTGGTATTCATTTATTTGTTTAAGTGCTAATCCTCAACTATTTAAATTGAAATCTTAGAAGACACTTGATATTTTTTTTCCTGAGAATCAACACCTATGTATTGATAACTTTTATTGGTTCTATGTTCAGAACCTATCCTGAGTCCAACCACTCTTTCCTCTTCTTCACCCATCATTTCTCCCCTAGACTCAGCCCAAACATCTCATCCTTGCCACCATCTTGCCCAGTATAATCCATCTTCCACACCACAGACAGACATGCTCCTTCTAAAAATATAAATCACATAATGTCAGCTTCCGTTGGAGACACCTCAATCTTCCCATTACTCACAGAGTGAAACTCCAAAACCCCAACCATGGCCGACAAGCTCTAATACTAATTATTTTTCCAACCTCACTCTCCTCCTGTGTCCTGTCTACTCCCATATCCACCTACCATGTTCTGGCCACTGTGACCAAAGTCGTTTCCAACCTAAAGCCTGGCAGGTGCTGCTCCTTCTGTTTGGAGTACACCTCTTCTGAATGTACATGAGCTGAATGCATCATCAGATTCACATTTCAACAAGCACCTTCTCAGTCTCCTCTCTCTGAGTTAAAGCATCTGCCACCAAGTGTTGCATTGTCTCATTTTATTTTTCACACAGTTCTAATACGGACTAATGTTCTGCTACCACACTACATTGTTATCTTTTAATTTTTACTGGATTTTTTTTTTTTGAGACAAGGTCTTGCTTTGTAGTTCAGGCTGGCCCTGAGCTCACTATGTAGCCCAGGCAAGCCTCGAACTCAGCAATCCTCCTGCCTCTGTCTCCCGAGTGCTGGGATGACAGGCGTGAGCCACCATGCCTGGCACTGTGGTATGTGGCATTGATTGCTGGTGGGCGTGAGTGACCATGCCCAGCACTGTATGTGGTTACCGGGATCGAACTCAGGACCTTGTGCTTGCAAGGCAAGCACCAGAACCACTGAGCTAAATCTCCAACCCTATTGGATTTTTTTATTGTCTGTCTCCTACTAGGACAGTTCCAGCTCCTGGCAACAAGGAATACCATAGTTATCTTGCTATCATTGTCCAGTACCTAGCTCTGTCAGTCAGCTTTTCATTGCCATGACAAAATATCTGAGAAAGACAACTAAAAGGTACATGGTTTCAGAGGTCTTGTTCTACAGTCAGTTCCTCCTATTATCATAGAAATGTAGCAAGCAGAAAATCATGGTGGAAGACATATGGCAGAACAAAGCTGTTCACATCATGGCAGGCTAAAAGGAGAGACAGCCAGTGCCAGAGAGAAATGGGTTGTAGTCAACACACAGTCCACAAGGCCATGATCCTATGCTCGCTTCCTTCAATTAGTCTCCCTGCTAAAAGCCCATTCCATTAGAACTCATTAATGGATTAACAGAAACTTCATGATCCAATCAAGTGGCCTTTAGGGGAAAAATTTAGATTCAAACCATAACACTGGATCACAATAGGCAGTCAATAAATCTGCACTATCGTGGCTAATTCTTTTTTTTTTTTTTTGATACAGGGTCTCACTTAGTAGTTCAGGCTGGCCCTGAGCTCACTATGTAGCCCAGGCAAGCCTCAAACTCAGAAATCTTCCTGCCTCTGCCTCCCAAGTTCTGGGATTACAGGTGTGAGTCACCATGCCCAGCACTGTGGTATGTGGTACTGATTGCTGGTGGGCATGAGTCTCCACGTCCAGCATTGTATGTGGTAACCGGGATGGAACTCAGGGCCTTGCACTTGTGAGGCAAGCTCTGGAACCTCTGAACTAAATCTCTGGCCCGTGGCTAAATCTAACAAAATAATAAAGTTCTGTTTCTCAAGTAACAAGAACATAGATAATGAAAGGAGACAGCTTAATTAGGGTGTACTTTTTAAGCATGGAAGTTTGGGGTTTGGGAAATCTTTAAATTATTACTATGACTAGTTTAAAGGAAATTACTAAATGTTTTACACACACATACATACATACATATATATATATATATATATATATATATATATATATATAAAACACTTATAGATGGAAATTGTATAAATATATAAATAGATAGATATTCTACCCAGGCCAAAAAATTTTAATAGCATCACAACAATATTTCAGGCTTCTGTAGGTCAGATTTTTTGCTATATACTAAAGCATGTAAAGCAAAAAATTAATTTTAAAATCAAATGGACATGTATTTTAATAGTTTTTAAAACTGCATTTCAAATTGACACTTTCAGAAGTTTAACATGAATCCTGACTATTTCTCTTCACTCTGACAGAGGAGGCAACTCTAGCCCTAAAACTTGGAGGTGGGAACACGGCTCTTTGCAAAGTTACTTATGAAGTGGAAACTGCCACCTTCCCCACTGTCTCCTGGACATAGCATTTAGGAAAGCTATGGGTAGTGTTTTAACCACTGCAGTCCCTCCCGTGGAGGTGGATCAGTCTGACTCTTTCTGTACAAAAGCCAAATAATCAGATAAATATACACAGATTGCCAGTTGGGGGGAAGAATATCTCTTCTTTTTCCTAAAAACACATTGGCTGACGTAGCACTGTTATGGGGCCCTAACCAGGTAGATGTAGACACTACAAGTAAAGTGTTCCAGCCTCTGAGGAGGAAGCTGCAGATATGCTGGTCAAACACTACATGTGATGCACCCCACAGAAGCAGTGAGGCTCTGGAGTGCTGTCTCTGCCCCTCGGCTTCTCCTCCTCCTCCTCACTCAGGCCTCCTGAGCTCTAGTTGGGGCTGTCTGCCCCTTCAAAGCTCCAGCTCCCTGCATGAGGAACTTCTAGCCACTTTGCTCTCATATGACTTAATTTATTTTCACCATTAGAGTGACATGATTTTCAACAAAACATCTATCAAACTTTTGTTTCTCCCAGTCATCAAAAATGCACACAGAGAGGTGACCATATTGGCAAAAAATGTTATCAAATGAACAGATCACAGAGCAGAACAAGTGATATGTTTCTTGGGTTTTGTTTTCAAAGGTACTTGAGCACCACTACGTGCACGTCTAAAAGATAAATCAAACAACCAACACTGGAGTCCAACTGGGGCTCTGGTTCCTTCTCCATACCTTTCTACACCATGAAAACTCTTAGAAGGAAAATAGAGCTGTGCCCAAACCACAAAAAAATAAACATCCAGATCTAGTTCTACTACAAAAATAGAACATTGGGTAAAAAGGAAACCTTAAACCTTAACCTGGAGAGCTATCAGGTTCAGGGCAAAATTCAAGTGGCTCTGGCCCTCAACTTTTCTCATCCTTTCCCTCACATCCCATGTGAGGGCACTGGAACATGTAGTTGTCAACTAAATGGAGCACCACTACCTCATGTCACACACTCACCAAGGCCTCACAGGGGCCAACCCAGCCCAACCTGCACAGCTGTAACCCGAATTCTCATTCAACAGTGCTCTTAGACACACAGAGATAGAGAACTCAAAACACTTCCAGAACTTCTTCCTTTATTCCCCATTTTCAAAGTGGAGTAAAATACAGATAACAAAAAAACCATCCATATTATTGTATCATTGGCACCACCTTCCTTCTCCAGAACATTTCATTTCCCAAAACAAAATTCTCTACCCATTATACAACTCCCATGTTCTACTTCCACAGTCCTTGAACAACCACCATTTTGTCCATCTTGGTGCCTTGGACTATTACAAGGACTTCATTATAAGGCAGAATCTACAGGATTTGTTCTTTTATGTCTGCCTTATTGCACTTCGCATAATGTCCTCAAGGCTTATTAATGATGTAGCTATCCAAATTTCCTTTCAACTTAAGGTAGACATTCCACTACATAGACAAACCACTCATTTATCGGCGGATACTAAGGCTGCATCCATGTTGTAGCTATTGTGAGCAATACTGTTGTAAGCACAGGTGTACACATATACCCTGGAGATCTCTTTTCTACTCTGTGGGCTACATGCTCAGAATGGATGGCTGGGTCATATGATAATTCTATGGACAGTTGTTTTGAAGAATTCCCATATATGGTTTTCCATAGCAACCGTGTCATGTGACATTCCTACCAACACACACAAGGGTTCCACTATCCCCACATCCTCACTGACTCATCTTCTGCATTCTACATCATACTGCGTGTGAGAAAGTACTTCATGGTAACCTTAACTGGCATTTTCCTAATGATTAAATCATAATCACTTCTGCTTCAAGAGTATTTTTTTCTGACTATGAATATGAAAAATCTTTCTTGTCTCAACCACTCCCAACCATGCTGCCACAGCTCTCACATTTTTAGGTCTGGGTTTTCTCTCTGCCACCTGTTATTATATGAAGAGAAACAGAATAGAAACTAATACTTAAATTATTTGTTTCTTCACTCACAGAGAGAACCCTGAGAACACCTATAGAAAACAACTGTCAAGCAATCCAGAATGAGAAAAGCACACCAAATCACCTATTCATTTTTATGTCTGGCAGAGCAGAGAACTATGTCTAAAGAGTATAACATACTTATGACTGCTCCTGCCAATTCCCCATTTCCAAAAAAATCTAGGGAACCAAAGGTACAGGCTGAAGACCCAAATGCAGAGCAGGTATCAATTTGCCTCTTATTTATTTCTCTCTTTGATCCTCAAAGAAGAATTTTTCTTGGAATTCAAGTCAGTAACTGGGATGATATGATTAGTTTATCTACACCAACACAGTGACTGGCTGAAGTCATGGCACTTCGAGGTGTGAGCTTGAAACTTCCAAGAGTAATGGGCTGGGATGGCTAATTGAAAGATTCTTGGTTGCCTCTTCTGCCCATTCTACCATTCATAAGGCATCTGCTCATTTCACTACACCTGACTAAGGAAGGTACAAATAGCTGATCAGTAAACTATATCAATCATATGGTGAACTATTATTATCACTTTTAAGTAGTATTGACAAAGTACATAGAACAGTACAGTATCCCAAAGAGTGCCTTCTTACCAAATGGAAAGTAAAAAGGGGTTCACTCTAATAGTGTCCTATTTACATGTTTTCCTCACACCACTTGTGAATTTGTCCATTTACCTCCAGGGTTCAAATGGTAAGAAATTCACGGTTACAATTCACAACCTTTGGCCCCTCCACAAGAAGAGTGGTTCATATGCTCTCTTTCAATTTCAGGCCAATTTAGGAATTGAAATAAAACTCCAGATCCAAATTAACATTAGAAAAGGAGTACAATCCAGATTTAAAATCCGAGGTTTCTGGTCATCCTGCTCTAAAGTCAAAAGCCCCGATCTCATTTTCTACTAGTTTCCTCAGAGATGCTGGTTATAAACAAAGATTTCTAGGTAGAGAAAGATAGCTCCATTGAACAAAGAGTTCTAGTGATTCTAGTGAACTCAAGATTTCAGACCAACTACTCTTGAGATTAACAGAACTCAATTCAAAAAAATGCATTCCTGATGCAACAGGTAAGGTATGCAAGGGGTTTCTCACCTTAATTTCCACAGCAATTTTTAGTAAAATCATAGCTGTGGAGGGGAGAGGGAAAGGAAACCAGTAAGTCAAGACACATAAATGTAAGAAAAATAAAAAACATAACATATACATTATATTCCATAGATAGTATGCTATCTAATGAATAAGTCATTATTGGTGGTCTCTGGCTAGATGCAAATGTCACTTTTATAAAACAAACATTATGAATTTTTCTGACTATAAAGGAGTCTATATATTACTCCCTCTACGCAAGATTTGTGGTGTGAAACTTCTTAAATTACAACTGGAACATTACACAAGATGACTTTGGTGTTTGTGTTACTAAGATCCTTTGGATACAATTCAAGAAAAACTTGACTTATACAAATACTCTCCCAAATTGAAAAAGTAATTAATCTTTTTTATAAAAATAGAATAACATGTAACTTTAAGTTTTTTCTTAAGTAAAAGCCAATATCATCATTCCTAAAAAGGTAAAAGCTTAGAAAGTAGCTAGAATACACATTATTAAATTGCACCCTAAACATTTACATTTACACTACACACACACGCACACACAATCTCACACACGCTATAGACACACACATTTTTAAATCTCCATTTGATTAGGTAGTAGATGCATAGGACCATTATATAATCTGGATTTATTATTCATTTGCTGGATTCTACTTGCCAATAATTATATTTTATCTACCAATTAAAACCCATTGCAAATTCATTCATGTCTTCCACAAATTAGCATGCATGCCCAAGAACAACACACAATCTGGTGAGTAGACGTGCAAAGAGAGGGGGTTGCCTTTTTCAATCATAGATTCACTTAAACTCTTGTTTTCTCACAATTTTTTATCAAATATAATTGTAGCCAATCCTAAAATGATATTCTTTTTCAATACTTTATCAGCAAAGCCTGGAGTTAAAAGATCAGCAATAAGAATTGGGTTTTTGTGAGGTAAATGTCACCATTTCAAATCACAGAGTCAATTCACAGTAGCTACTTCAGAGAAGCAAAAGGCCTGGCAAGAGTATTTACTTCCTGCAAGAATCCTGTGCAAGCAAACTGTCCATTCAGCAGTTCTGCAGGCTGCTGTTTCACCATGCGACAGGCCCACTTATTCATAAACAAATCATTAACATTCTTGACATAAATCCATAGTGGAACATTAATCCCAACTATGATAATGTTTTAGTACATTTGCTCTGCCCACCATGAATGGGAGTGTTGTATTGCAGAACCCATCCTTGACAAATAAGAGACAAATTATGCCCTGTGAGAAAACTTGGAGAATGAACAGCTCACACACCAATTACCGTCTCATTATCTGGCTCACACTGAAATAGATCCTGTATGCTTTGGGTGAAATGTAGGTTTTCCTTACTCAGACCAAAAAATACAGTTTTACACAGAACCACTTGCCAAGGTGGTTTTTGTTGCTCTGAGGCATCAACAAGCCACACTCTAGGGACATCTCTCATAAAAGCAAATCAGTAAGTACCACTTAAGGGAAAAAATGTCCCTGTATAAATAAAAAATAGAAAAGATCATAGCAACTATAATAACCAGTGGTTACTATGGATAATTGGCATGTCAATGTTCATTATACTCGGCTTAAGAGTTATCAGAAAGGGGGTATAAAAGCTAGAGGAGTGATAATCAGGGTGTAAGATACTAAAGTTCAGTAGACTCAGTGATCTAACATTGTTGCTTACATGCAGCTTATAAATACTCCAAACAGAGCTTAAACAAATTTTACCATAACTGAAAACATTAGATAAGCACTTATCCATACAAAGTACTCTTCTCTATGTTTATGTTCTGAGCCAGATAGATCCAACTCTGGACTTTAACCATAACATCATAAGGTAAACACACTGAGAAGACTTAGATGGATTCCAACATTTGGGTTTTTTTCAATTTTAAAGAAATTTATTTCACGATAATGAATGTATTTAATCAGAAATGGGTGCTCAGTGTCATGAAATATTTTGTTATCTCCAAGAAGACAGTGTTAAATAAATACATTTCTCCACATTTAACTCGATATGGAAAAGAGAAGATAAAGAAAAAAACAGAACATGCAGGAAAACATACTCTCATACAAAATCAAGTAAGTCATGGGAAAAAAGATAGAGTCCATGAATTTCTAAACATATGAGAAAAATACCTAGTTTCAAAGGTGTCATTTAGTCATATATATATATGATAAACAGATACAAATCTATACATGAAAAGTAAACTCTAGAAAATAAAAACAATATGCAAGTGGAAAGCAAATAATCATAGTGAGAACAAAGGAAACATATTATGACAAAATATAAATAGAATGGGTACTCTGAACTCTGATTAAAAAATCACAAATTTAATTATCTTCATTTCTAAATGACTGTCATCCGGTCGTGTCGGTTACCGTACCGTCTCCGTACCGTCTCCGTTGGTGGCGTACCTCAGGAGGGTGAGCCGGGATGCAGAATCACAACTCGAAGACTCCATGTCATTGAGAAGCTTCTCTCCTTTATTATGGAAGTTACAGGCATTTATATAGGGCAGCTTGGGATGTGACTGAATGAGAGGGTGGGAGCAGTGTTTCCGGAAGGGTGTGATTAGCCATGATTAGGCACAAGGGCGGAAGTAGCATTTAGCATTGTATGATTGGTCTGCATCACCTGGGTCACCTGCATCACCTTCTTAAAGGATCACTGTATTTTTCTGCCAGGAGAGAAAGAGAGAGAAGTAGAAGCACCTGGAGAAAGGTTTGGCTACAAATGACAAAGATAACTCAAACTCAATATGAAAAATTTAGTTTAATTTAAAAATATTAAGCAAATACTATTAAGAAGAATTTGTTAAAAATTATTTAGAAGGTAAGAACTTTGTCAATACTTAACATGTTTTATGCAAAAACAAAAGGTATAGGATTACTAGGAAATGTGATAGATTAGCAAATAAAAATTCATTCTTTTAAGATCATGAAAAAAGAAACTAGCAAGCCTGTCATACATTTATTCTTAATGATATTTGCCTCATATTTCTAAAATTATTAAACTGTCTTTGAAATTTTGTTACATTTTAAGTGTTTGAGCTCCTGACTGTACCTACATGCCAGCTGCTGGGTGAGGCTCAGGCTTGTGCTCTCTCAGCCAGCACTTCAGATATTTGCATTGGCAAAAACAACACCATGAGTCTATTGATTTCTGAGAAAGGTATCTGGCTTCCAGGAGAGGTTGGGTAGAACAGATTCTAAAGCTTTTTTGTACAGCTACAGATTTTGCTGAATTGCAGGTTGTGGATCATGGGTCCAGAACACCAGATAATGGGCATTTCTATCAAACCTTACACAATGCTCTGAAGAGTAAAATAGAGAACTATATTCTGATAAAAGGCCTGAAAGATGAGTGGCTTGGTTCTCTTTAAGTATGACATGGAAGCCTCCTATTCTGTTCAATTTTGCTTTCCCTATTACTAATATAATTACTGATTGAATAAATAAAGTCCAAAGTTAAGTTTCACACGACTCTTAAGAGTCACACCAGAAGTGCAGAAATACAAAGAAAAATTATCTAACATTGGCATGTGAAGAAAGACCCTACTGATGACCTGGGTTTCAGTCTTGCTGGACCCTTTTGTGAATAAAAGAAGCTTGTCAGGATCTGGGGAAGACTTACTCAGACTTACAATTTATTTACTTGGCTTTATGGATGTCTCCCTTGCCCTGCTAGATCAACTACTAGTATTCTTGATGGCAGACATCTGCCCCACCCTGCAGGATCTTCCAGGATTATTGGTAGACATTTGCCCCACCCTATGGGATTTTCAACTACAGGGATTATTGAGGACAACAAGCCCTGCTTTAGGCATGCTAGGATTTTGGGTGTCGAGGTTTGGTACCAAATAAAAGTGTAGCGAACCCAGGGTATTGGGCCTCCTGCTGCTGCTGCTGCTTACAGTAGCAAGAGTCGAGACCAGGTTCAGCCTTTTTCTCAAGGTTCCAATTTTGTTGATTGTTAATCCTTTAGCCGTGGGACTCACAGGGGACTGGAGCTTGCCATGAGGGTTCTGGTTGTGTCCTCTTATCCTATCTTCCACACCCCTGAATTTCTCTCCGCCTCAGTATCTTGATCCATAAAAAAAACAAGTGTAAAACAAGTCAGCACAGGATAAAATGAAAACGTGAAAAGTGTTTGGCACAACAGGTCTTTACTGATAGTCCAACAGTCCTCAGTCTAATCCTGGATCTAGCAGCACACACTCAGTTTGGTATAAAAGCATCAGCTTGGTCTGAATCCTTGCTGTGCTATTCATCAGCTACTCATCTTCAGGCGAATCTTTTGTTCCAGAGGTTCTCAGTTGGAACTGTAACACCTCCGCCAAGCTGACTATGTAACTGCTGCTTGATGAAAATGTAGTTTCCATTGCCCACCCCCAGGGGCTAGTAACCGAGTGACCAAGGACTCTCACACAGAAGGTCTGAGTGCAATTTCAGTTTCTACAGTTTATAAATGTTTCCTTAGCAAGGAGTACAGACCACTGCCACCCCTGCTGTGAGCCTCAGAGGCCTCATGTGTAATGTGATACCTGAGCTTCTCACCCCAACAGAGCTGCACAGAATTTGGAAAGGGCCAGAGACCTGTGACTGTTACCACTGCTGCCCCAGACAGACACAGATGAAGAATTAACCCAGGGTGGCTCCTCTGAGGTAGAGGTAGCCACTTTCCTGGAATTTACTTTCCATTTGCAACTCTTGCCATAAGTGGATCAAGCGCTTCTACGTACACCAGTTTCAGACATATTTTTCCTCCCTTAGTTACCACAATGACCCAAACACTGCCCAGCACCCTGGGTCATAAGGGAGATGGCTTCACGGCATCACTGAGCCTCTGAGAGGGTCCAGGGCAGGTGTCCTCGGGCACTCTGCAAAGCACAGAGCCAGTGTGCAGCCACCCCAGCAGCTCAGGCCATGTCCAGCGCATCAGGCTTATCCGCCACAAAGACCACAGTTCTCAATCAGAAAGGATGAATTTCTTTCTCATAGCACACACTCTTTTGCCTCTTTTATGACTTCCCATCTGGTTTACTTTGAACGTGGATGTAATCCAAGTGACAACTGTCTGTCACAAAGGAACATGTATTTGTACACTCCGGTTTCAGAAGATAAAAATCTCATTTGCAATTACAAATCTTAGGTGGAAAAGAATGGGGTTTATAAACATATTTCTGCAGAAGACAGCTGGGCTTTTACGCAGAGCCCTAGGAGCTTTTTCAAAAGCATAAAATGCATTCGCTTCATTGTCTCCACTTTTTCTCCCTCCCTCCTCTTCTGCCTCTCTCCCTTTTCCTTCCTTTCTCCTAACAGCATTTGTAACTCTACTAACTAACTGAAATTTATCCTAACCATCCAGAATATTATCTCTCGGCCCTCTCTGTCAAACAAATGTGACCTATAACTTCTACAGGACATTGACAGAGAAAGGGAAGCAGCTGGGAGAAAAAGAGACAAACAGCTGTGGAACAGAAACTAGTGCTCTGGTTTCCAAGCCTAGAGTTGCACAGGTGAGGAAGAGTACCAAAGCAGGCCTTGCATAAGCAGCATTATATGGTAGATGACAAATGAGACTTAGCTTTTATGGCTGAGGATCTGGCTGCAGAGCACGGTGTGGAAACCAAGAGTGATCAGAATCATAAGAAAAGCACGTTCTTCTCTCTAAAAGTAAAATTGCTGCTGAATTCTAGACAAGAGTGGCAAGCAAGAATATGAAATGAACACCACCAGGCTATCACAGATTTCAAAAAAGCCACATTGAGGAAACCACATATAGTATTAGGTGAAGTCTGATCTTCTGGTATTGATATAATTTAAAAATTCTAAAAGCTCTGTGTAGGACTAAGAAAATACACCAGCCAGGCAAATGGGGCTTGTTTACCATTATCTAGGTAGTACCCATGTCAGGGACACTAGGCAGTCACACGAACTCCACACTGGGGTCACTGCTTTACATTTTTCTGCCTTCCTGGGAACTGGTGCTGACAACTGAATTCTCACAATACAATGGAGAGCTAAAAGAATATGAGACTCCGATGGGCAAAGATTTTAAAGACACAGTTCTGCCCATCATCTGATGTCATCTTTGTGCTCTTCTTACCTACTATGGAGGTGCAGACAGCACTGAGACCATGCTGAGGAGGAAGCCAGGGCCCCTGAACCACCACATGGAAGAGAACCAGCCAGTGTCCAGGACAACAGCTTTATGCTGTAACTTGGAAAAACAAATATTTATAGAGCCTTAATTCATATTATGTGTCACAGACTAGTAATTGCTACTTGCTAGTTAGACTTGTCTAGCATGGTTTAAATGGTAATTTTCTGACCATTTTTTAGTCTTTGAGATGTCCTACTTCAGGTATGAGTGGAAAACTGTCCACTTTTATGAACAGTTTTATCTTTATTACTAGTTACAACAGGCTCTCTATGCCTATTTAGTTTAGTTTACTTTTTATTTGTCAGTTGTAAAGGTAAAAATTACAATTGTCAGAGCACTCACAAAAGTACTTTTGATCAGACTGATTGAAGTTACTGAAGATGTGCCTATCATGGACAGGAGAAAGTGGACAAACATTTTGAACATCTTCCCACATAATCACTTTGAATTTTCAAATCACAAATATCTCCCAAAATATCTACCTTCCTGCCCTTTCCTCAGTATAAGCTTATTGACCTTTCTTCCACCTAAGAGAGTTCCCAAGAAAGTTTAGTATCAGAATGGGTGTAAATAAATTTAACAAAATCCTTTAAAATGGAATGGGTAAAGTAGGATGCATTGTAAATTAGAAGAGCAGGGCACAACAATAGGGAGAAGACAGTGCCTTGGAGATACTTTACCCAACATCTTTTCTTACATAAGTAAAGATAAAGCTCAGAGAATGTAGTTTCCTGTCTTATAACTTTACTTCTGTATATGCAGACATTTTGATAAGTAGAAAAGGCACTCGATCTCATGTGCCAATAGGGTGCCAGAAGCCAGCAGTGGATGTTGGCAGTTTAGAAAGTAAGACCCTTCTAGATGGGCTCTGGTACCAGCCAGCAATAGCTGTGCGCCTCCAGGAGGACCCTAAAACCAAAGAGAAAGCTTTTGCAAACAATCAAGGAGGGTTAATCACTTTTTCCATTTACTTCCACCCAATAGGATTTAATTAAGTATACTTTAATTAAATTTTAATCAAGCTTTCTGTGCCTGTAGACAAGCCATTGCTGAAGGCTAAATTAATTGGTATATTTTTAAACCCCTTTCCAAAGAAAGCTATCTTATAATGAAAAAATAAATGTTTATTGTGCCAATGCATCATTCTCTCCTAAAAAGTGAAAGAGACCAGGGAACACAGAAATGATCACATAAAAGATCAATTATATGAAGAAATGTGCAGATAAACATGGGAAGCTAACTTACAACAGGAAGCAAGTTAGCCACAAATCAGAGCCGAGCAAAGAAGCAACACTGCAGTACAACACTTCTGTACAAGTTGCTAAGAAATGAGGTGCTCTGTGAAACCCAATGTCTGACTTTCTCGGTCCTTCACTTTTTTGCCTGTCCAGCACATGAATGGACAGATCCTATGCTTGGGATAGTGGTTTCCAAGTACAGAGTGATCACAGCAAATGCTAAGTCTTAGTGGTCTGTGTAGAATTATAAATCTTCCTCTGCATATTTGTGGTGTTCTTAGTTGTTGGGCAATCATGTTTATTCCCCATGGGAACATAAATTATGCTTTCTGGGATTAAATAGAGAAATGCTCTCCTAAGTTAATGAGAAAGGAAAGATTCTCTGTCCCTAAGCCAAGAAGTGTCCTTTATATTTTCAAAACCCATTTGTGAGCTCTGTCCCTTCCCCAGGACATAACATATGGGCTTCATGGTAACTATTTGGGTACCTGAGGACTCTCCTGCCTGCTTCTGAGCATACCCTGGCCGTGTTCTGCATAAGTGAGCTCATCAGAAGAGCATTTTTTCAAGAAACAGAGCAACATATTGCAGCTTTTTGCAGACCTTCTGGCAGCAACACGCAGGAATAGGTTGGGCACTATTAGCAAATTTCAATTAATTAGAATTTTAAGAAAATTCTATGGCCTGTGTAACTGAATTTCTTATTTTACTTGAGTTTGGACATGATTCTCAATATAGCTGTGGATTTCTCTAATGAGTAAGAATGTTAGTGGGTCCCAAGGTACTTGTCTAAAACCAATGGCAATTTTACAGCTTCACAAATGTAGAAGATATTGACGCAGGAGAGTTAAGACCTAACTCCCCACCTGAAACGTGAGTTCATTTTCTCTAAAAATCAAAGAATGAATTTTAGGAACGAAGGAGGTTTGAGTAGGAAAATTTTATTGAGAGAGAAAGCTTCTGCCTAAGAGAGACAGAAGGGGGAACCCAAAAAGTGGGTAACCCACCCATCTCACTTTTTAGAGGGCTTTTATAGAGCAAAGCCACGAGGTGAGGCAGGTCTGAAATAGGGGGCTACCAATAAGATTCAAGAAAGTGGACAGTCTACAGTTAACCAATGAGTACAGTGGGGGCTTCCAATAAGATTTGAAAGAAATGGGAAAACCATAGTTAACCAATGGGTATATGACAAGTACAGTTATTTCAGCAACTTCAATTGAATAGGGTCCAATGAGAAATCAAGCCCTAGAGAGTCTTTCTTGTCAGGAGACACCTCTAGGTGGTTCAAAGTCCCGGTCCATTATCTGGGGAACTTGCAATTACTGCATTCCAAGGAGAATCTAGATCTGGATCCAGATCTTGACCTTTCATCCTATGAGGAGAATGAGGCCTGTGGGTCACTGCTATCAGGCCTCTTTTTTGCAAGTATTTCAAGGGCCAGCCCTATCTATCTGCCTACATATGTCTAGCTGGCTTTTCTACCTGTAATAGTATCACACTGGTACAGTGTGTAACAAGCCCAGACTCACACTGTTTATAAAGTTATGGTCTATTTTTCCTGGAATCTTGGAATGTATTAGAAGTTTTGTTTTGTGGGATAAAAATAGAAAAAAAAAAAGAAATACCTATTGAGAGTTCTACTTATTTGGTTTCTTTTTTCCGACAATACCGTGCTGCCAAACTCATGTTTCAAATAGAAGTGCCTTCAATGTCCTTGAATCGAGTGTCTAAAAGTTTCCTCCAGAGAAACTTAAAATTCTCTTTCAAAGAACAACTTTCTGAAGTTCACCTAGCAATGAAGTAGTAATCCATCCTGGAGAGATTAGAGCAGTCGCATCTTGGATGACTTCTTTATTTTCTTCTTCCTCTTTTAACAGAAACGTTCTGGTACAGCAGGAAGAGGGTGGCACTCCCTTGGGAATGTCACTAAAAAACAGAAACAAGCCTGAGCTCACTACACTTCACCTGCAGCCTAAAGAAAACTAATTGTGGCCAAGTGCCCTCTCTGATGCTCCATCATCTTCCCTGGTAAGTAGCTATGTAAAAATACTGATAGGAATGGTGCCCAAAGGTAAACTAAAATGTTTATTTACTTTGTCGCTGCCAAGGACATTACCCAGGACTTTGTACATGCTAGGCCAGTGTTGTACTACAAGCTTACATAGCCATCTCTAGAGTTTCTTTTATAGACAGCTGTGGTAGCACACATC
>PVIC010034898.1:0-19335 GCA_004025085.1 Thryonomys swinderianus | reverse complement strand
GTGTGTGTGTGTGTGCGTGCGCGCGTGAGTGTGATGGTTAAGTCTGCAAAGGAGTGTGCTGTGGATGAGTGTGGGAGTGATGTGTGAATGCGTGTTTCTGTGCGTATGACTGTGTGTGCATGTGTGTACATGAGCCTGTGAGTGTGGGTGTGTGTGAGGAAATTCAACTCTCTCCGTTCAGACCTTCGCTGCGAGACCCCGGCGTTACCTGGAGGAGGAGGGGCGGCCCAGGCTCGGGCTGTCCGGGCGGGGGCGGGGCGCTCGCGAGACCGGACGTCCCGTCTCTCGGGCTGGGCCCGGGACACCTGCCCCGAGGTGTGACGCTCGCTCCGGCCCCCCAGAGCCCGCGGTGCCCACGGAGCCTCAGGGACAGGAGTCGGCTGAGGACGCGCGTGGGGGGCTCGGGCTCTGCGGTGGGCTGGCCGCGCCGCTGCCCCCGCGCCCTCTGCTTCCCGGCCCTTCTGTGCGCGCAGCCCAGGGCTGGCCAACACCCAGGGCACTAGGTCTGCAAAACCCTCTCTGGAGAGCTTCACATCCATTTCATAAAGTAAAGAATATCTTATTTCTTTCAATTTGGCAGAGGCTTGAAAAAGTGCCTTTTCTCACCCTTATCTTATATGCACTAATTATAGAGCCTAAAATAGATATTGATAAAGTTGGAGTGTTAATCATCTTTGGAAGTTCCTTAGAACAAAGGCGTTTTTCTTTACGGTACAGCCTTTTATTGGCACTGAGTACTTTTCCCTTTTCCTGAGTTTCCCGCAGGGCTCCGAGGCGGGTGGCCGTCCCCGCAGGGGTCCCCGGCCCCTCGTGTGCGCCCGGGCTCTAACTCCTGGCTCCTCTCGCTTTCTCGCCTGCATCATCGTCGCTCTTGCACGTATTCCGGAGCTGAGCGTGCGGGAAAGGCGCGTCTCGCCCGCAGCATGGAAGCAAGAGCCCTGTGCACCCGTGTGCTAGTCTGGCAGGGCCCGTTTTGCTTGTGTTTCGCTACCGTCTTCTCAGATGAAAGGCTGACGTTTTTCCTGATTTTTGAGATGCCCTGAAGGCGCCTTTGTTCTTGCCCCCCGTACAAAGTACTTGGTTTCTTGCTGGAGGGACTGACTTCCTCAGCTCCCACACCTTCTGTGGTCTCAACTCTACACCTCATTTCCTCTGGCCGAATGAAATTTTTGTTTGTGTTTGTGATTCTCATCAGAAGTCTGGCTCCAGTAGCTAGGAAGACTCACGTCACAATCTCCACACGGGTCTGTCTCGCAGTCTCCTTTACCGGATTTATTAGTCCGCTCCCCTTAATTTCAGTCTCTTGCAAAGTCTTGGGACATGAGCAAAACACAGAAAAATATTCAGCCAGAGAATACTACACGTGGGGCGAAGTGCCAGCACCAGTGGAGTTCTTGCTCCCAAGTGAGACGTCCTGGCGTTGGTCTTCACCGCCCGCCTTCTTGTCACCATTCCGGCCTTCTGGGCTCCAATCAGAGCCTCCCACCGAGCTCTATGGCGCGCTAGGCCTCATCTTGCCCCTCTAGATCTTTCTAAGCTCCTCCCACAGGCTAGTTTCAAGGCTTCTGAACCACACAGTCAGGTACAGTTACAGGAGCGACTTCGCTGCTCTGGTGCCAGTTTTCTATACTAGTTTTCTCATTGCAAGAACCACTTCTTAAAGGAGGAAAGGTCAGTTTGGCTGTATCTTCAGAAGGTTCAGTCCATGCCAACCGTCTAACCTCCCGGGACCCAAGCCAAAGTCAGCGCCACACCTCTGGGCCCCGGACCTCTGTGAAGCCTCAGCCCGGGCACGCGCTGCCGCTGCACAGCGCGGACAAAGGCACCGTGTGAACAGCACTCAGGAGCGCCGCAGCGGCTCAGCGGCCCCAGGACTGCGGCTGCTTGAGGTCCATTCAAGCTGGGGCTAAGTCTGAGGCGCTCTGTGGAGGAGGGTGACACCTGGCCTCGGGCTCCAAGTTCTCACGAGTCTTCTGCGAGTCTGGCCTGAAGGAGGCTCCGGGACAGACAGATTTACACTCGTGGACACCACAGAGACGCTGCAAGAATCACGGACAGACAAGCGGCAGGGATGGGACGGGGGCCTTCGTGTTCTCCTCAGGCCGGGGCAGTGAAGGCCGTCTTGAGGGAGGACAGGGTCGGGGAGGAGAGGGGGCAGATGCCGGGCGGAGCTGCACCCCATCTGGAGGGGATGCTGAGCTGGGGAGGGACAGTCGGGCTGCCCTGGAGGCCAGCTGTGGCCACACAGGGACACTGCGTTCCAAGGGCACACGCCCACCAACAGGCCCCGAGACACAGGTACAGGAAAGAGGGACATCCACCGAAATGTCCAGCTCACTTTGAAAACACTAAGGTCTTCACAGGAAGAGGAGAAGAAGCACGTTTTCATCGGACGCTCACTGAGGTGACCCTGTGGTTATGCTGTCCTTGCATGGCGGCGCACGGGGCACAGACCAGCGTTCCCTGCTCCCCAGGCTGCGCGTGCCCTCCGCCTGTCACGCACCCCTTCCAAGGCGGGCCACCGCCCCGGCCCCCCCAAAGCCCTATGCCCTCAGAACAGGACAGAAGCACAGTCATCCGAGGCCAGCCTGGGCGGGACACCAGTCCACGGTGTGTTCGCGACTGGGATCTGTGGGCTCTTCCCTCCTGGGGTAGCTGCGAGCTGATTTTAAAGGACACAGCTTTGCACTTCTTTCGGGTAAATACAAATACCCAACGGCATTTGATGGAAGAAAGATGGCTAGTTCTTATAGGACCATGTTTAACTTTGTAAACCATATGAACGTGTTTTCCAGAATGTGTCATTTTGCACTGTATGAGAATTCTGATTGTTCCATGTCCTCGCCAGCACTTAGTATTGCAATGAAAAAATCGCAGCTGCCTAGTGCACGAAATCCAGGGCAGCTCCGTGAGGTCCGGATGGGTGGTGGGCTGAGCCTTGTTCTTTCTTTGCCTTGGTTCAGATGCCCAGAAACAACCTTACTGGGCATGGCTCACTGGTGGATTTGAGAGTTCTTTATGTACCTTGTATATGTCCCTTGTCAGGTATGTGATTTGAACATATTTTGTCCTAATATGCAGTTTCTATTTCTGTTCTTTCAGCAGTGACTTGGGCACAGCAAAAGTTTTAATTTTGATGAAGTTCAGTTCATTCATTTTTCCTTTATAGGTGATCCTTTTGCTATATATTTATGAATATTTTGGTAAGGTAAAGTCACAGTGTTTTTTTCTATATTTTCTGCTAAAATATTTTTGGGGATTTATGTTTCACATTTGCACCCATGGTCAATTTTTAGTTGATAGATGAAGGATTTTTTTTTTCCTGCAGATGCCCAGCGGCCCCAGTGCCATTTGAAAGGACTATCTTTTCTCTATTGAATTGTCTTTGTACCTTTGTCAAAAATCAATTGTGTGAGTCTATTTCTGGACTGCATTCTCTTGTATTGATCTATGTCTATCTTTTTTGCCAATACAGCATTATCTTGGTTATAGTAGCTTTAGAGTTAGCTCTGAAATAAGGTAGCCTTAATTTTGTTCTTTTTCAAAATTGTCTTGGTGACTCTAGTAACTCTGCTTTTCTATGCAAATTTTAAAAGTAGCCTGTCTGTTCCAAATGGTGCTCGCACGGTGTGGCCGGGGGCTCTGGGCCAGGGAGCCACCGGGGAGGGCCGCGTGCCCACGCCGCCAGCACGGTCCGCCTGGCCTCTGCCAGCTTCCCTCACCCACCTTTCGTCGTTTCGAACACGCGGGTCTTGAGCTATTTTGTTACATAAATGTGTGCATAGTTCTTTTGTGTGAAGCAATTAAAAGGGTAATTTAAAAACTGCCTTTTGGGCCGGAGGGTTAGCTCAGTGGTTCCGGCGCCTGCTTCACAAGCGCAAGGTCCTGAGTTCGATCCCCGGTCACCGCATATAATGCTGGGCGTGGAGACACGCCCACCAAGAATCAACGCCGCATACCACAATGCTGGACGTGGCGGCTCACGCCTGTCATCCCAGCACTCGGGAGGCAGAGACAGAAGGATTGCTGAGTTCGCAGCAGCTTGCCTGGGCACCATAGTGAGCTCAGGGCCAGCCTGAACTACAAAGCGAGACCCTGTCTCAAAAAGCAAAAAAAAAAAAAAAAAAACAAAAAACTGCCTTTTGGTTATTTCTAACATGTAGACATAATTCCTTTATTAATATTGCCTGTCTATTCTGGTACCTTTCCAAATGTGACCTTTAGTTCCAGGGGGTTTGAACATGGTCCCACAGTATTTGTTTATAGGTAGCCCAGTCTTTAAGTGGAGAGAGTTTTCCCTCTTGTTTTACAGTCCTCACAGCCTATTACTGTTCCTTGCCTGATTTCACTGGCAAAGGTTTCTGTATGACGTTCAGTGGAAAACGGAAATGTGTAGACTGGCCAACCTGCCTTCGTCCTAGTTTCCAGAAACCACTGGCCTGCCCCATGAGAACCGCCCAGCTGTGGGGTCTGCCGAGGACCTGGTCAGGGTAACCGAACTCTCTTCCACTCCTAGCTTGCTGACCGCTTCTGCCAAGCCGGACGCGGTATCCACACAGTGCACTGAGCAGGCGAGCTTCCCGCCTCAGCCAGCTGCTGCTGTGACCCGCGTGCTGACTTCCAAACGAGCCCATGCTGCCCTCCAGGGACTTGTCAGGAGCTGTGGCCCTTGTCCTGAGTCCTCATGCTCCAGTTGCTGTTTGGGGCTTCGATTGTTTTGTCTGGAGGGACGAGAAACCGTGTTCTGTCCTGTCCTGTGGTCTTTGTCTCCGTGTCCAGGTCACACCACCGTCCCTGGTGGGTTGGAAGTGTCCTCCTCTGCATTCCGGGAGGAGGTTGTGTCTCGTTGCGACACATCTTGCCCAGATATCTAGTACTTTCTGGGGAGCTACTCAGGCTTGGAGATTTCTCCTAGTTTTTATAGTCTTTACATGTGGCCTGGTGAGGGCAGAGCTCAGAGTCTCTGCTTCTCTCCAAGGGAGGCTGTGCCAGTGTCTTTCGAGAACCTGGCTGTTCTGTCTCCGTCAGAGTGGCCACAGCGCGGCTCCAGCTCCCGCCAAGTGCGCACGGGGGCACGGACTCCCTGGCTCCTGCTCGCCCGTGGCGGGCCCGTCCCGCCTTTCTTTCGGTCTAGCGAGAGGCCCACCCGTTGTACCTTTTCCAAGAACCGGCCATCGGTTTCCTCGCTTTTAATTTTGCCAGTGGCTGCTCCCCGCCTTTGCTGGTGTTGTCTGCTTTTTGGCTGGGCGGCCACTGCCTGACGCCAGACATGAGCCCCGGCCCAGGGCTGCAGCTGCCCCGACTGCCCCTGTCTCCTCGGGGCGCTGCTTTTGTGTCCCTCGAGTACAAGCATCTCCTCACTTTCCCAGACGCTGCCTCTCTGACCCCAGGGTTACCTAGAAGCCGATGCTCAATATCCCGAACCTGGCACTTTCCAGGTGTCCCCTGCGGGACTTCTGCGTTATCCCAGCACACGCAGCGGCGCAGCGCACGTGCCTTCGGGTCCCAGCCTTGCCCGGCTTCCCTGGGGGCATCAGGATGATGTCTCCAAGCAGGGGTGCCGGAGCTGCAGTGGCAGGGAGCGTCCTTGGGCCCCGAGGGAAGGCCGCTTCACACTGGCCAGCTCTCCTGTGCTCAGGTCCTCTCTGCTAGCCCACTGACGCTAACTTCCTGAGGCTGGCCACCCTGGCGTGGGCCGGGCTGACCTGCGTGCTGGGTGGCTGCTGATGTCACGGGCCCAGTGGCCACCCTGTGACAGAGGGGGAGGGCCGGTGTCTGCCGCAGCCCGGACACATCACAGTGGGTGTCTGTGTCCGCCAGATGCCCAGCTGAAGGTGTCCCCAGCCTTGGGAGGCCGAGCGGGCCCCTCTGCTGCCCTTGGCCGAGGCCCTGCATCCTGGCACTCATTTGGCTCCGCTGGTCTTAGCTCCCCTGAGCTCTGTGCCCAGGATGACGCTCCTCCCACGCGGCGTGTCCTCCACGGCTCCCCAACCTGCTGCACCCCAAGCTCACCTGTGTGTGCACAGGAATGCCGGGAGCGTGGCACTCGTGGCTGGGGCCCAGGGCCACACGCTCTCATACAGACATCAGGAGCTGCGATGCCCTCCAAGGTGCCTGCCAACCCTCCCGGCCAGTACAGTGGGCCGTGACTGGCACTGACACAGCCGTGGCCCTGAGTGTGTCACACACCCACAGAGGCCTCCCGGGAGCCGGGCTCCAGCATGCACACCCTGATGAGCAGGGCCGGGACTCTGGCAGGGCCTCGTGCAAGGCGTGGCATGGGGCCCCTCGTCCCTCGCCATGGTGACACCTGTGGCCCCAGAGAACAGCCGTCCCGGCCACACAGCGAGACGCTCTGGCCGCTCTGGCCGCGTCTGTCTCAGGGCCAGGAGCACACGGGCCGCGGTGACCTCCAGGAGCCACTCATCGCAGTGACAAGGGGCCAGAGGAGCTTGAAGTTCTGCAGTGAAATCCAAGCGCACGCGGGCACAGGGCCGTTACTGGCCGGGAGTGGCCTCAGGGTGGGCAGTGTGGGGCCGTAACAAACCGTGCGGGCAGGTGTGCGAGCATGCCTCTGTGCCCTTGTGCCAGGGTTCCGTGGGGCGCTGTTGTTGCCATGGACACGGCTTGGCCCGGGTCCCCGTGCCGGGCCTGGGGCCGCTCCGTGTGCAGGGGCGAGCACGATCCCTCGGCACGGGCGTCTTCCCCGCGCGAAGGCCCTGAGGATCCCGCACTGGGACCGCTTCGCCATCAGAGCGCACGCAGCCACGCAGGGCGACTGGGCACTGGGCAGGCGGCGGGTGCTGCTGCGACGAGGAACCGTGTGGCCGGACTCCCTCAGCCCAGGGGCCCCGCCCCCCCCCCCGGACAACCGAGAGGGCAGCTCTGTGCCCCAGGAGCCCCGGCCACGCCTTGGCCAGGGAGCCGGTCTCAACCACGCCACCCATGGGCGCCTGGTGCGGGTGGAAGAAACAGAACAAAGCATGACTCGGGGCGAAGGGGAAAGAAAGCTCCCTGTGCCTCCAAAGTGCCCTCGGGGTCCTGGGGGCGCGAACCATACATGACACTGGGACCGCGGGCCACCGCCGTGTGCGCTGGGGACACCTTGGCCGCCGCTGCCCATGGCTGGGCGTCTCAGTGGCCTGCGCCGCCCCCCAGCGTGGTCACCGGAGCGCCCCCTCTTCAGTCCGGCACAGCCCCCGGCTTAGCGTCCCGGTGGCTGCTCCTGCGCGTGCCCGCTGAGGAGCAGGAGCCCGAGCAGCCTGGACACGGGTCTGACGGGGCCGCCGCGAGGCCTCCTCCGTGTCCAGCAGCCCCACATCCAAAGACAAGCGGGGCAGACAGTCCGCCTCCCGGAGTCCTAAGCACCGCCATGCTGACACAGCCCGTGGCGGCCGCGCTGGTCCTCGTGTGTCCTCTCCGGTCTCGGTTCCGAGCGGGCAGGAGCCAGCCTCTCGTGCTGCTCGTCAGGGACCCATTTTCATGCCATTTGACAAAAACATCATCCTAGGACAGATGAGAAATTAAGAACAGGGCGCTAGCCCCAGGGCAGCGGCTGCTGATCACTCTGGGGGGGCCCTCTGCAGACTGTCGAACCCCAAGACTGCCTCCTGAGGGGTAGGTTTCATGGATTCACTTAAAAACTTTTAAAAACTTTTTGGCAGGAGGAAATGTGTTGAGAAATCATCTTAAAGAAGCAAAGATTTGGATGCGAGCTCCAGAGTCCCGGCGCAGACTCCGGCCTGGGCGTCTAGGCAGAGGCGGGCCCACGAGCCACACGCCCTCAGGGCCGCTGAGGGTGAGCAGGGCGGGGCCCCAGGCCGTGGGTCAGCCCGGGAGGCTGCGGCCAGCACGCCTTTGGATCTGCTCGGTGGCCTGGCGGCGCCCCGGAGGCCAGCTCGCCCTCCCTGACGCGGCCCCCCCCACAGCAGCCCTCGGGTCTTCTCTGTCCTGGCCCTGCCTCGGGCGGCATCCTGGTCCCCAAGGCGATGGGCCTCCAGGCTGGGGGGGTTGGGCTGCTTTGGCGCCCACCTCCCCTTCCACAGGGGGAGGGTAGGTCCGCGAGACCCCAGAGCCTCACGGGGACCGACGCGGGCTGTGCAGAGCTGCAGGGCTGAGCTGGGCACCGGCTCCGCTGGGCCCCACCCTGTCACCTTCGGGCAGAGCCCGGGCTCCGGCGCTGTGGCACACAGCATCATGCCTGCGGCTGCAGCAGGACTCTGAGCTTCTGAGGTCCCATGCTGGGCACCCTCGCCACGCCCAGCATCCTTCGCCCACCGGAAAGCTCTGGCAACAGCAGCTTCTCCCCAGAAGTGTGTGTCACCTGCAGCCCCTGCTCCGAGGCCTGGAAGGTGACCTTCCGGTCCTTCCAGCCACGCCTCACGGCTATGACATGCAGGCGAGTGACCCGTCCTTTCAAACTTCCTTGGTTTTCAACTCTGAGCTAGAACAAAAATAAGGAAAATAAAAACAAGCCTTTTACTGTACTGTGGTTATTCCTACTCTTTTACGTTGTCAAAGATTATTATTTCTTCTAATGCAAAGAGATATGTCAGCACTAATTCACTAGATGAGGATCAGCATTTAAATGCTTCAGGTAGCTCAGAGCTTTATTCACATGGTGCTGTGGTATTTGAATAAGCAAACATGCAGGTATCGAATTAAGTGGGTTTGTTTTTTTGTTTGTTCAATCAGCCATCAGTACCATCTTCTATGCGAGGAGCTCAGGGAGGAACCACTGGTTTCTTCAGGGGTCTCCGAGGCCCAGTGCGGCCTCTGTGGGTCAGGTGGTCCCACCTGGGGGGACGCTCACCTGTGTGTTGGGAGGGCGGCGGCCGGGGGGACCCGCTGCCCAAACAAAGACCCTGTGTATGTAGAATCGGTTTTCTTAAATGGCAACTGAGAACAAAGTCTCCACAATAACTGCATAGTTAATTTTGCTTCAAATCCTTTTTTCCCCCTCCTCTTAATGGAGCTCATTATGCAGAGAGGTCTCAAAATGCTTTTTGTTTGGTTTTATCGCAGCAGTGTTTGCCAAGATTCAGGTTCGCCACTGCTTCGCCTCTGGTGGAGCAATCTGGGGCTGGACGGCGGCTGGGCCTCCTGTCTGGGCGGCGGTGGACGGCCCAGCCCGGGAAAGAAGCTCTGTCCCAGCCGGGCAGAGGCCTCCTCTGCGGGCGAGGTCGCTGGGGGACCCTCTTCGGGGAGGTTGGGTGGTCAGCACAGGCAGCGGTGGTGGAGGAGTGCGTGGGCACAGAAGCCGTGGAGTCAGCCCCGGCCGCATCAGTAGGCAGGAATGTCTCGTGGGTGGAACCCCCGACAGGCACCGGGGTCACCACTGTCTCCCGTGGGCCGCGCTTGGGCCTGGGGCGTGCGTCTGCGGGTGAGCTTGGGGCGATCCACGCCAGGCAGACATACATCCACGTAGAGGCCTGTTCGCCAAACTCCGAGTAATTTATGTAATTACGCACATAATGTATTTTAACCAAATACACAAAGAAGATTTTTTATGATGCCACTTAGGGTCTAGATTGAACTTAAACCACTACTTAGTCTATCTCTCTTAATAGGATACTAAAAGGAAATTTTATGACAACATTATCAGTAGCATTTTGCTGATAATTAGAATAACAATAATAATACCGAGATATTTTTTCAGTAATAATGGTGTTATTAATGAGAGTTTTATGAAAGACAGACTTCTTTGGTATAATTATGAAAATTGATCTTTTGCATTTTACTTATTCACTGAAATCAGATAAGTGGCTTAACTACATGTATTATTTCTAATAAATATTCAAAAGAATGCATTTAAACAAGGTTCCTCATTCTATTCTTGCTCATATTCCTTGCATTTAAATAAAAGTGTAATTGCTCTCTTTTTAAACTGCTAGTTTGGATTAGCTGTCTAACCTGTACAGTGTAGCTGTTTGCTGTTTGCATTTTTAATAGCTTTATTACCATTTGGTGAAGCCTTAATTTCTGACTCCCTTGAAGAGTCCTGCCTTTAAGTCAGCGCTACAATTTAACCAGCAATAATCTGTCAAGATGAGATAAAGACCCACACTGGAGGCAGCCGGTGTTTTTGTGTAGCATTCTGTCATTGTTAAAGCAAGATCCGAGTGTGTCAAAATGTAACCTCAGAAAGTTTTCTAAACTTCGCAGCATAATTTTACAGTTCATGTTTTTAATCAGTGGCTCCTACAGTGCGTCTTCCTGCTCACCGGGAAAGCGATTACAACCCGCACCTCACCATCTGCAGACGTGTGCCCTGCACTGGCCTCGGGGACGGGCACTCGCTGCGGTCTGGGCACATGGACGACCCCCCTCTCTGTCCCAGGGTGAGAGTCTGTCTCAGCAAGCAGAGTGATTTTATTCGGTCAGGGACCAAGACCACACGCGTGTGGAGGCGTGCTGCATCTCAGCGATCATGTCAGACACGTGAGACGGGGAGAACAGCATAATGAACCCCCTGGTACCCAGCACGCACCCCTGTCATAGCAGCTCTGAGAAGTCCCATTCAAGCCATACCCTCCCCCACAAGTCCCAAACGCTGTGTATTTTTGTGTAGATATTTTTTAAATAATCTTTTTTAAAAATCATGATCACATACACATTAGCACTAATTCCTTAATATCATAAAATGCCTAATCAGTGTTTAAATTTCCCAGTCATCTCCTCTAATGTTGTTTATCTGATGTATGTATTTCATAAATATGTATATTTTTCAGTTCATTTTTTAATCTGCTTGAGCCAAGATAAAAATAAGAATCTTATACTTGTGCTTTGTTAGCATGCTTCCTACAGCTCTTTCGCTGCGTTTCCTCTTTTTCCTTATATTTTACTTGCTGAGAGGACCGAGCATTGACCTGTCCACACAGCACGGCGACCCCCGGCACGTGTGCCACGCTAGGCTCTGTTACCAGAGACGCTCAGAGGCTCCCACCGCGGCCGGGACCGTCTGGGACCCCGACGGCCAGCAGTGGTCTCAGCCGAGAGCACCGTGGTCAGGGTGGCTCCGCGCCAGGGCCGGCGGAGGCCGCGTGGCTCTGCGTCGTCTCTGGGATGGGCCACGTCCCCTGTGTCTTCTGGAGGGGCTGGCAGTGGCCGCGGCTGCCTAGGAGGACCCAGGAGAGCAGTCCCGTGGTCAGACCCCGGTGCCCAGGCCTCAGCCTGGGAGCCGCCGCGTCCAGGAGGACAGACCTCCTGCCCCGTTTGGGTGGCACTGCAGAGGCAGGAGCATGCTGGCCCCTTCTCCTGGCACACGGCGGTCAGCATAAGAACAGGCATTAGCAGCTCCCAGTCAAGAACCAGAGGATGCTAACAAACGTGCGGAGGTTCAACCCTAGCATTTCCTCGTTGATGCCAGGACTGTCACCGTGCCACGGACGCCTCCTTCTGCACGTGTCCCTCGGGGGCTGGAGTCCGTCCTGCCCCGCCGCGTCTCTGGGAGGAGGCACCGAGGCTGCAGTGGGGGCCACGCCACCGCACGAGACCACGAGCTCCGTTATCCTGCCGTGCGTGTGCATGGACGTGTGCACACCTGTGCCTGCCCTGCCCTGTGCGTGTGTGGGCGTGGACATGTGTGTGGTTTCCGTGGAGCGCCCCCTGCTGGCCCGTTCGCTCTCTGAGAACCCTAGAGGCCCGCTCACCCAGCCTCGCGGTGAGCGTCCTGGTCCTGCGGAGCAGCAAGGCTCTGCCTGGGTCAGGCGTCCCCACCCTCAGGACCGGGCGGCGTGCTGGCCTCGTGCGCATGCGTGGGAAGGCAGGGCTCGGGCTCGGTGACTGCTCGGGTCCCGTGGCCGCTGGGAGGTGCCCTGGCCTCTGCGGCACAATCGCCCCTCCCTGGCCTCCAGCACTCTCCAAGCCAGGGCCTAGCCCTCCGCCCGGGCAGCCCTGCCACTGCCCACCTTATGCCCCGCCCCGCTGCCCACGGCCACTGCCCTCCCTCTGCCAGCTGTGCCCAGTGAAGCCTGGCCCACCGGCAGCAGGCGTGCCTTCACCCAGGCCTCCTGGACGCCCTTCCTCAGGGCAGCTGCGGCCCCCAGCTCCTGCTCCTTCCTGTGCGGTGAGCGCGCCAGGGTGGGGGTCTGTGGGTGGTATCCGGTAAGGGATGTGACTCCAGGGACCCCAGGCACTCGCTGTGCAGGGACAGAGCTGGGTCCTGGCAGGCGGGCCATGACTGTCACCAGCTGGTGACATACTGGCCGCGTGCCCCGTGCCCTCACGGCACATAAGAGTCTCTGGGTCCACTGCGGGGCACGCTGGCAGCCCGGGCAGGCCCTCGCCTGGCTGCTGGGTACACAAGGCCAGGGCGTGGCCAGAGCGGGAGGACGAGGCCCCGGGGAGACAGGGCTGGGTGGGGTCCTGCCAAGTGTCCGGGTTCTCCAGGCAGCAGGGGAAGTAGAGCCCTGGCACTGTGGGGGCCGCAGCAGAGCAAACATGCAGCCCGGTCAGTGCAGGAGGGCAGGAGAGAGAAGAGGGCTCAGACAGGGAGGACGCCGGCCACGTGAGCGGACACGCAGTCGTGCAGGAGGCTGTGCCGGGCCGCGAGGAGCCTCCCGGGACCTGCCCACCCACCACGCTGTGCTCTGCTGTCCTCACTCCTGCCTGGTCCGCAGCCCGGGTGCCCCCCGCCTCTCCCCAGCCAGTTGCCCTAGAAAGGCCACTGGCTCAGAGGGACAGGTGGGGACGCTCGCCTTGAGTCTGGAGGCCCATGGTGTGCAGTGGGCTAGGCCACCCCTTGTTCCCGGAGACCTAGGCAGGAGCCCTGCCAGTCCCAGGTCAGTTTGGCTGGGTCTGAGGGCACACACAGGTTGGCACCTCCTTGCTCCTGGTCTCCTTGGAGCTCAGGATACCCAGGTTGGGGTGGTGGCCGAGGGAAATGAAGTGAGAGGAGAGCTCCCGTGCACGGGCGGACAGGCCCTGCAGAGTCGTGGGGGCTCCCCTGGGTGCATCCTTGGCCGGGGAACTCTGGGGTGACGTCCACTCCACGGCTTGGGCTGCTGCGGGAAGCAATGGCCCTCGGCCCTGGAGAGTCCGCAACCAGAGACACTGGCACCTGGAACTCGGGCAGGGGGTGCAGGCGCTGCCGTGGGCTCTCTGTCTGTGTTAGTGCATCCGCCATGCCAACTTGGCGCCCGCTGAGGCCCTCACCTGTAGATGCCTAGGGGCTCTCCGGGGTAAGCAGTGATGCCACGCACACACCTCAGGGAAACCCTGGGGATGGCGATCGTGGTGAACGCACAGGGCTGCCATGCTCACTGCGGACACAGAGCCCTCGAGATCCACCTCTTAGTGCCCACCCGAGCCCCAGGGTGCTGCCTGGGGACTGGCGCTGGACAGCCTTCTCCTCCAGAGCGAAGGCATCTCCTGTTTCCCTCTGGCAGAAGCAGGGCTCAGGCACCTGCAGGGCGTAGACCGGGGTGGTCAGAGCCGCCACAGGCTGCCAGGGCTTGAGGAAACCCTGCCACCGATGTGGGAAGGAGACACTCGTGGCTGTCTGCTGTGTTGGGAGTATGTGGGTCTCATGGTGTGAAGCAGCCAACGCGCTGGCTCTGCACAGCCAGCAGGGTGCACGGATCCAGGGCCACACAGCCTGCGAGGCTGGCATGGCCAGGGGCTCCTGCTGGGATTCCCGAGGTACAGACCTGAACTTGACGGGCAGCCAGAGTTCTGTTTGCAGCTGGTGTCCGGTCACCGTAGCCTCACTGTGAAGCTGGGGAGGACAAGCGGTCACGCCTCGGCTCGCCCCCTGGCTCTGCTCAGCCCCTTCTTCCCGGCTGCGGAGCCTCTTGGGTACCGGGCAGGCCGGCTCGGTCACAAGCCCTCCTCCTGCAGAAATGCCCGTCGGACCCCGGAGCACTGTCTCCGCACCAGCATCCCGTCTGCCCGCGCCCTTTCCCTGCGAGCCCAGCTGCTGCTCCGCGCCAGGAGCACGGTGGTGAGTGTGGCACAACAGCCCTGGCCCTCTCGTGACCCAGAATCGGACGGCGCCAACACTTGACGGTGCCCTGCATGCTGCTGGCAGACAGAGGGTCTGGAAAAGCTGGGCGAATTATTCACCGCACTTTGTGGAAAACACATCCGCAGGAATGTGCCTCACCCGAGCGTGGAGCTTCCTGAGGTCGGGTTTTCTTCAGCTCTGCCCGTTCAGTCAGACCCCAGTGGCCCGCCCGCTCTGCCCGGGCGCTGCAGGGACAGAGGCATGGGGGTGGGGAGGTTGAAGCTTCTCACCACGGGTGGCACAGACACCCCAGAGCCCGGGGAGCCCGGCACCCAGAAACTGCCTGCACTGCACGTTTCTGCAGCTGCGTGTTTTGGAGGGTCCCACGGTGCCTCCGCTTCTCCGTGCTCTCAACACAGGGAGAGCAGGAGGCACGGCCAGGGACCCCTGGGCCAGGGACGCCGCGCTGCCCGACAGAGCAGAGCCTCGTGCAGAGCTGGTAGCCCGAGTGTGCAAGGGGCGAGCCAGGCCTGAGGCCGCTCTCTGTCCTCGCCGCGCCCCCTCATCGCCAAGGAGACGCGGTGCTCGGCAGGGCTCGAGGTGCGTGAGCACACGTGGCCTGGATTCGGGCGAGTGTGGCTCCTCCCACGGCGCAGACAGCGCAGACGAGGCTGCTCCGCCTCCGCCGCCCGAGTCCACGCCTGCCGGAGCGACACGGCCGCCTCTGCCCAGAGGAGGCCGGACGGGGGACGGGGCCGCTCACCACCTGCGGCCGAGAGGGCCGAGGCTCACCGGCCCCTCTGCCTAGGTCGGTGCCGGAAGCTCCTGCCGCCGGCGGCGTGAACCGGCAGCTCTTCTGAGGAGCCGGGTCCACAGCCGTCCCGTGTGCAAGTAGTCACGCTCGGCTCTACGGGCTGAGCGTTCGTTTCCCCCAGAGCTCACACCCCACAGAGGAAGGCTTTCGGGGAAACCGGGTGCAGAGGAGACCCCGGCGGGGGCGTTATGCTGACGCTGGTGAGAAGAAGGGGTGCGCTCTCTGCCTGCCTGTCGCTCTGCCCCGCGAGGGCACGATTAGACGGGCCCTGGGCAGGCAGGCGGAGGTCCAGCCCCGGGCTGAGGTCCTGCGCCCTCACTCTGGTGTCTTGTCCTGGCGGCCGATGCTGGCCAGTGCAGCTGACCACGGCGCCCGGGCCGTGGGCGAGGAACTCTTGCTCAGGACGCGTGCTCTCTCCCGGGACAGTTTAACTCTTCGTGCGCGGGCGGCTCGCGGGAGGGAAGATAAGAAATGAGATCCGTTGTTACTGTAGCATGTTTCCTGCTGCAGAATATTAATAGGAAGCGGAGAAGTGGGGGAGCTCGTGCAGAAACGCAGTTATTAATAAGAACAATACGCCACAGCTGCACGGCACTTTTCATTTGAGAAGAGGTTTACAAACCAAACCTGCAGGAAACAAATATTCATGACTGCCACCTGCACTTCAGCGGGGAGGAGAAATCAGCCGCGGAGGCGCTGCAAGGTCGCCGTCAAGGTGAAGGAGCCGGAGCGGCTCAGGCACCTGCTCCCCTGCACGCTGGTCCACCCGAGTTTGCTGGCCACGCCTGGCCCGCAGTCCGGCGCGGCGCTCTCAGACCCACTGACCCCGCGATTCTCGGAACAGCACAAGGTCACAGGTGCCCCTCGGGAGCAGGAAGAAGAGGCGGGAGGCGGGAGGCGGAGTCCTGAGCCTGGCACCGAGCTGCCTCAGCTCCCAGGGGCAGGAGCCGACTTGTGCCCGCCCCACCTGCAGCCGGGAGGGTGTCTCGCTGGTCCAGGTACCCAGCGTGCTTCCACCGCCACGCAGACGAACTCCACGTGGGATCCAGCCACTGGGTCCATTAGCCACCAGCGGAAACCTGGCTCCTCTGGGCGTCCTGGAGACGTGCGGCTTGGGCTGAGACCCTGCTTGGCAAACAGTCACTGTGGGTGCCATGAGCTGAGTCAGTCGCACTGGACAGCCCTGGGTACACAGGACTGCCAGGGGTGCCGGGGTGGTGGCAGAGAGCAGCTGAGGAGGAAGGGGGTGCACTTAGGGTTCCGGGGTGGCGGCAGAGAGCAGCCGAGGAGGAAGGGGGTGCCCTTGGGGTTCCGGGCATGTGGCCCCCGACCTCATCCTGGCCGCAGGCCCTGAGCCCAGGTCTGGGAGGGACTCTGGAGCAACATCCCCAGGAAAGGGACATTGGGGCGCTGGTTACTCAGGCCGTGAGGTCTGGGTTAGAATCTGCAGACACGCAGACGTGGGGCACAGAACCCAGGGCAGGAAGGCACCCCCAAGCAGATGGGAAGCAGCAGTCCCACAGGAGCCTGAGGTCAGCACTGACGCCCGGAGTGGCCTTCTCGAAGCACAGACCTCGGCGTGGAGCCCTGTGTGGCCGGAGAAGCTCGGCCACTGGGCCTCGTGGGCCTGCCTGTCCGCGGCCGGGCCCACCCAGAGGGCGTCAGGCCCTGAGACCTGCAAGGAGCCGGGGCACTGACCGTGAAGAGACAGGCTCCCTCGCACCCGCGGGCCCCCCAGGCCCTCCTGCTTCCCAAGGCATTCCAGCCTTCGTCGGATGGTTTACTGGTCCTCAGTGCCATGGAGACCGAAAATACCTCAGCATTTCTCAGTGACAGTGCGGAACTGGATGGTGCTGCGAATCTTCCCCCAGTGAGGACTACAGTTACGTGTGGGAGATATCCTCACCGGTGCTAACACGTCTGAAGTTGTAGGCAAGGTGGCACTGCCAAGGAAAGGGCACAGGGAGTCCAGACCAGGAGAATAAACTTCCTCAACTTTTGAAGGCGTGATCAAAGCGGTGGTGGGTGTTCACAGCGTGCGCAGGGTATCGCAGCTGAGACACACTGCCATGAACCCCTGCGACTCTTCTCCTGGTCCGAACACACTGCTCCCTGCGGCAGCAGCGCCACTGGCCGAGCTGTCCCGGCTGCCGGCACGTCCTCAGCCGATTCAAAATGTTTCCCTTTCGTGGTCGTTTTCACTTTGGGAAGAGCCGGCGTCACGCTCTGCCAGGCCCAGTGAGTGAGCCGGACGAGGACACACAGTCACGTTTTTATTTGACCAAAATTTTCATACATATGGGATAATTTTCATAAATTTTCGTTCAATATGGGATGTTTGAAAATATGGTTAATTGTTAAATTGAAACTTCTGTTACACAGGCCACTAAGCCCCTCCGGACGCCCTGGGTTCACACACGCCTATCCATCGCTCTTTGCCCTGGCCTTTTACTGTAGTAAGTTCAGTAAAAGATATGCATCTCACCAACAAGAGGGGCCCCAGCAGCAGCTTTGGGTGCCCATGGTGAGGATGGCACGTATGCGGTGGGCCCCGGCGCCCACTGTCCCCTCACCGGCGGCCAGCTCCACACTCCCACTGGATCTGACCCTCCGCAGTGGTTCTCAGGGACTTGACGAACAGCTGGTGAAGGAGACCCCAGGCCGGTCGTGCCAGCCCACGTGCGGGCTGTGGCTCTGCACAGAAACGCTCTGGGCCTCGCGGGAGCTGTTGTAGGGGGGCGGGTGGGGGCTCGGTCACACCCCTAGCACGTCACGGGGTCTCCAAGACTCCCAGGGCTCTAGCGTGAAGTGGGGACACAGGGCTGGCTGTCCGGGCCGGGCACCAACCAAGTAGGACACACAGGGCAGGAGCCCCCACTGTGGACGCAGGTGACGTCCAGGGAGCACGGGGAGCCCGTGTCCGTGAGGCAACCGTGGGAGGACAGAGGAGAAAGCATTGACGTCGCCGGGCTCCGAGGGGACTCCGGCCCAGAGAGGACGGGAAGAGGTGTGCGCCAGGACAAGGGCGAGGGCACTGCAAGGGCCGGGGAGGGTGGCAGGAGGGCAGTGACCAGGCTCGGTGGCCAGCGGACGTGGCTGCGCTGGGAGAGGGGTCTCGCCGAGCACCTCCCAACCGCCCACAGCTGTGAGCTCTGCTGAGACGGGGGTCACCGACCTCCCAGGGCCGCCGCGCCCGTGGCTGGGAACCGGCCAGGAGCTGCGGGCACACGCACCAGGCACCGCTGGGCAGGGCAGGGCACTCAGAGCTCCCCGCGCCTGGCTGTGGGTTTCCACTCACACTGTGAGCAGGGGAAGGAAGGTGAGGGGTTCCGTGAGCCCAGGGCCTCAGGCATCGCCCTTGAGAAACACCCACCGGGCGTCATCTCGGCCGGGCTGTGAGCGCGAGCACAGCGGCCACATTGCTCCGCAGTCAGCGCACGGCCGCGGCCCCCGGACCTCCGCAGAGCCTGCTCTCCGGGAGGGCTGGGCTGCCAGCTGCAGGACAGCATGGAAGCCCTGGCGCGGCTTCTGGGGGCACCGGCGGGGCCTTGGGGCCACTGGGCCCAGAAATCCATGCTCCCGGTGGACAAGTGGACTCGTCCGCAAGACACAGACCCTCACTCTCGGTCCCAGCACATGAGAAGGCGGAGCATTTGCGTGCGGTGTTTTACAGGGCAGAGTTGACGGTGCCCTCGCGTGGGCTTCTGACCAAGACGTCTGCTTCCCGGACGCTGTTAGGGAGCCCTTCCAATTCTCAACCAGTTTCGGCTGAACTTTTAAAAATGCAAGATAAATTCTCACTTTATTATAGGTAGAAAGCCAGCTAGACATATGGTAGGCAGATAGGTAGGGCCGGCCCTTGAATGACTTGCAAAAAAAATCCTTCCAAAGGTCAACACCATCAATGAGAAACTGCACCTCCAGACAGCAGTGACCCCCAGGCCTCATTCCCCCAGGATGGGGGGTCCAGATCCGGCCCTCCCGGGAACGCAGCGATTGCAGATTCCCCAGACGGAGGGCCAGGACTCTGGACCACCTGGAGGAGTCTCCTGACAGGAAAGACCCTCTAGGGCTTGATTTCTCATTGGATCCCCATTTATCAATATTACCCGAGCAATTAGACTTGTTGTAATCTTATTGGTTGATCATGGTCTTGTCTATTTTCTGTGGCTTCTCACTGAACCAATGTTACCTAAGCTACTGTATTTGCAGTGTTACTGGTTAATTGTAATTTTGTCCTACTTCACACCTGCCTCACCTCATGGCTTTGCTCCATAGAAGCCCTCTAAAAATGAGATGGATGGGTTACCCACTTTCCGGGTTCCCCCTTCTGCCTCTCGTAGACAGAAGCTTTCTCTCTCAATAAAACTTTCCTACTCTTTTTTTTTTTTTTTTTTGCTTTTTTGGAGACAGGGTCTTGCTTTGTAGTTCAGGCTGGCCCTGAGCTCACTATGGTGCCCAGGCAAGCCGCCGCGAACTCAGCAATCCTCCCGTCTCTGCCTCCCGAGTGCTGGGATTACAGGCGTGAGCCACCACGCCCAGCATTATATGTGGTAACCGGGGATCGAACTCAGGT
>PVIC010034897.1:0-19332 GCA_004025085.1 Thryonomys swinderianus | reverse complement strand
TACAATGCTGGGCGTGGAGACTCACGCCCACCAACAATCAACACCGCATACCACAATACAATACCGGACGTGGTGGCTCACGCCTGTCATCCCAGCACTCGGGAGGCAGAGACAAGAGGATTGCTGAGTTCGCGGCGGCTTGCCTGGGCACCATAGTGAGCTCAGGGCCAGCCTGAACTACAAAGCGAGACCCTGTCTCCAAAAAGCAAAAAAAAAAAAAAAAAAAAAAAAAAAAAAAAAGAATTACAGTAGAGCCTAGCCATGTAACTCAGCAGTAGAGGTCATATTGGTCCCCAGGACAAGCCAGGAGGAACACAGTATCCAGGGGTTTGCAATCTGTGGATTCAACTAGTTTTCCACGGAAAATGTAGTTCAGTCTGCTATGTTTACATCTACATGTACTCCTTTTTCTTGTCATTATTCCCTAAACAATACACTACAACAACAACATAGCAAATTGTGTTAGGTATTGCAAGGGATCTAGAGATGGTCAAGCTATACTGGAGATCCTAGGATTATGGCCCATGCTTGTAATCTCAGCACTTTGGGAAGTTGAGGCAGGAGGATTTCAAATTTAGGCTCAAGCAAGGTAACATAGTAAGATCCTGTCTCAATTTTAGACATATATTTTTTGCCTATCATCTGTCTGTCTGTATCTGTCCATCCATCCATCCATCCATCCATCCTTGCAGCTAAACCCAGGATTCAATTCTTAGGGGATTTAGGAGAAAGGATCAGATATAGCTCAATGGTAGAGGGCATGCCTGGCCTTATCGGGCCCTGGATTCCAATCCCAGCAGAATAAAATAATAATGATGTAATTATTGCTCAACTTTATCATAAGGGATTTGAGCATCCAAGGGGTTTTGCATCTATAGAGTTCCTGCCTCCAAGCCCCTCTGACACTATAACTGTCCTTGGTGACAATAGGTTGGAAAGAGAGAAAAAAAAGAAGGAAGGGAAAAAGGAACAAAGGGATGGAGGGAGCAAGGGAAAGAGGGAGGGAAAAAGGAAAAAAGATAAAGTCGCATGTCTGGGTTAAATATCTTAGGCTTGTTTACTAAGGATCGCTGAATTTATTCATTTGGTCCAATTCAGCAGTCTACTTTGTGGCCTTTTGACTCTTCCCCTCACATATGCTCCATAGGCATACTCTACTCTCTCAGAGGAGAGTGATGGCCCTCGCCCACAGGGCAGTTTCCGTGCTTCTTTCTCCTTGGAAGCTTTTTGTTTTCGGTATTCACACTGCCTTCCAACCAAAGGCCTAGAGCTAGATTCTCCACCTGTCCCCTCAGGCTATGCTGTGCTCCAGTTTTGAGGCAAAATAGGAGTGATTTCATAATCTTCAAAACTAAAGATTTACCTTAAACATTCATGTTTTCACATATTGCTTCGTATATAATTTCCTTCCAGCAAAAATCAGAATACAGTTGGCACTCAGGTAGACAGGAGTAGGAATGGGAAATGGGATGGGCCACGAACTGGGGCCTTTGTGGTTGTTGAAGGGATAGGTGAGGACTCTTCTTGCTCAGCGATCTCGGAATGGGCAGTGTAAGAGAAGACAAACACAAAGAAAGGGTCTCTATCTCCATTGCAGGGACTATTAAACAGTCACCAGAGGAGTAATAGAAAATTGCACCGCCTAAGGCAGAGGATCAGATTTCCTCATTTAGTGCAAAAGAGCTGAAGTAGTGAGATCTCCAGACCATACCTGGCACCACAGAGGTTGGAAATTGTGGAGTTGGCCCAACAATTAGGCAAGTAAGTGAAGCCAGGTGAGGAACTGCCACTGACCAGCTGGTATTACCAGACCTGAGGCCTCTCCAGCCTCTAAGGCAAGAACCTCAGGGCCTTGAGCTGAGGGAAGGTGGAATGTTTGGGTGGTCGGTGGGGTAAGATTTATGGGGTGGGGTTTCACACGTGGGAGACCTTCTCGGTTTATACGTGGTATTATCCTACAATACGGTAAGGTTTTAAGCTTTAAAAAAATTTGCTACAGTGAAAGCCAGATTAATCTACCTCAAAACACTCTTCCTCACTTGGAACACAATTATCTCACATTCTCGGCTCTTTCTGAAGCAGTCCTGGAAGTCCTCTTTCTTGGCTCTAAATTGGCTGTCTGGCTAGTTACCTTGGTGATTTGGTTCAAAAATATTTATCTTTCATTGTTATTTGATTTGGGGAATAAGGTGGATGAGGACACACCGTAATGTTTTAAGAGCTTTACTGTTGGATGGCATTTTTTGACCATACCATGTAGACACTGTGAAAGAGGATTTCCAGAATTGCTTCAGAAAGCGGCAAGAACAAGCTAAGCACAAGAAGTGTGAGGTGCGGCAGTGTTCTGAGCGCGGTTATGGTAATGTATCTTTTATTGTAATATTTTTAATTTAAACATTCCCCTATATGGTCTGTGCTGCTTCACTGAGGCAAACTCGGGCTGTCCCCTGAGCCAACCGGGTGAGGTGAAGCAAACCCAGCGACGGTGCTCTCCTGCAGCTCAACTTTCTCATCCAAAGTTCAGTTGAGCTTCAAAACTAAGTTCAAATCCTTGAATCGTCCGTCCTCACCTGGTGACTTTGTGGGGCGACTACTTGGGTGTAGTTGCCGCTTACTCAACCCCTGAAACGTCACGCAGATACTTTGTGACATCGCGGTGGCCCTGCTGCTCAGCCAGGTCCACGGGCAAGCGGCCCCAGCGGTCGCGCACGTCCAGCCGCGCCCCAGCCTGGCGCAGCACCGCCAGCGTGTCCAAGAAGCCCTCACGCGCAGCGTCGTGCACCGGCCGCGCAAGGGTGACGGGGTCAGCGCAGTTGGGGTCCGCGCCGTGCAGCAGCAGCAGCGCGGCCACTCGGGTGCTGCCCATCATCATGACCTGCCGGAGGGAGGGAGCAGAGTGTGAGGGCTGAAACCGGACAGGTGGAAGGAAGTCCTGCCGATGAAGATTCACCACCCACTCCTTGCAGATAAACATACAAGTCAGGAGTGTCTACATAGCCTTCATTTTATCCAGTTACTGCTCGTGACTACCTTTCCAGCTCTCCTACCCATTCCATTTCTCCTACACATTGAATTCCACTGTTCTGGCTGACCTGTTGTAGATCTCTAGCTATAAGCACAGGCACACACAAAGAAAGGTGGAATAAACTGGTTTTAACTATAAACCAATTTCCTGTATTTTCCCCTTATTTTGAGATGAAATTATATTAGGCTCAGATGTTTTGTATAGTTCAATGCTGTAAAGTTCAGGTCTGTTAACTGTTAATGTTTTTTTGAAGGTTAAGTGTTACAAAACTTTGTTACCTTTTTCTTACTAGAGTAAACTTCAATTCATTTAAATACAAAATGAGATGGCTTGTCCAGTTAGCTCCAAAATTCCTTTTTGTTGTAGACTTAATAATGTCACTGAAATCATATCCCTGACCACCCCACCCCCCCAGAAAAAAAGACCTGAAATGCTGTAACTATGTTACCAACCTGGGTAGAAGACATTTCAAAGATTATTTTAAGGATCTTGAGAAAATTATATTATCAGATTGAACCCAATGTAATCAATCATAAATACCTTTACCAGAGGACTATGGCCAAAGCAAAGTCTTATCAGGGTAGCAGGGACTAGGGAGCTTCAGGGCAACGAGCCACAGAGCGTAAGTCCCAGAGGGTGGGAAAGGTAAGAAAGCAGGTCTTTCCTTACAATTTCCCAAAGAAACGAAGCTCTGTGGACTCATGTTAGACTTCTCAGCTATAGAATAATAATGTTGTGCTTGTTGTATCCACTAAATTTGTGAGAATTTGTTATAGCAACAATAGGAAACTAAAACACTTCCCAAGTTTATGACCTGAGAGTTCATTAAACATAAAATATTCAACTCTTAATTCTTAAGTCATCTCTGAAACAAAACCACTGCCAAAGAGGACTGTTTAAATGGTATCTAAAATCACTGCACTCTGCAGTGTGCTGGCTGCTGAGAGGTGCTGGTAGCTGACTCTTCACTAGTCCTTATTTGGTTAGATCAGTTCAGGATAGTGACTGTCTGAAGGGAATTGATTATTTTTAGTTACAGTAAGTAACAACTAGAAGAAGGCATCATTTTTTAAAATCAGGAAACTATAGTAAATTGTTCTATGGCTGTTGAATCCTGCCCTGAAGAAAGTGAAACTAATTTAGCTTTCAAAAGGACGAGGAGAAAATGTAAGTGAACTAAGTTATAGCTACAGATGGAAAAAAACCTTGTGGTGCACTGTTCTTCGTAGAAGATGGAGTTCTCCATCCTGGTCATTAAATTGGTCCTAACTGCTTTTCGCTTACATTATGATATGAAAAAGCTGAAGAAAAGTAACCTCTATTTAAATAGTAGCAACCATAAGCAAAAAGAAAATGAGTATTTATAAAATGTTTAAATCAATTTAATAGTTTGAGCTTTGTATTTTAATATCTTCTATAAGCTATTTCTATATTAAATTCCAGTTTGGTTAAAGATTTGAACAAAAACCTATCATTCTTTTTGTCTACTAAATCACTGTTAAAACTAATTGTTTAATTTTCTTTTTAATTTTTTGTATTAATTAAATAATATCGCTTATATTATACTCTAAGACTCAAAAGCCAAACTGATGCAGGCAACATTTTAGGAGTGTTAAGTTACAACCAATGCATAGAATAGTTTTGAAGGACTCATGCTTACCTGGTTTAACCACTCCACCTCTCTAGCCTCAAAATGTCTCTCCATTTCAAATGTCCAGTAATCTCAGTTTTTAAATATTCTGATTGTAATTTCATATTTGCACCGTAAAGTCTGAAAGACTTATTCTATGTTGCATAGCTTCAGGAAAAGAAGTCACTTGTGCAGTTTGTGAAGTTTCATGTAGAATTATTTTCCTTCATCTAGTTATGGGGAGTTTTTGCAATGTGGCTGTTTTTTGTATGAATTTTCTTTTCTTTTCTTTTGAATCAGAAGTAATGGTCACCACTGGGAATAAAACTTGTGTGATAATTGCCGAGAAGAATTCGTTTTTAAACTTGAAACGTAGGAAGTTAATGAAGAGGACCCCCCCAATTCTAGTAGTCCTCCATAGCTGGAGTGCACAGGAAAGAACACTTTTCAACAACGAGGAATTGAAAACTATTACAAATGAGTTAATATCTATCAAATAGTAAAATATCAAGAACAGGAAGTGTCCTCAAAACATTAACTAAATAAGGTCACATAAATGTTTTTATTCATGTTTGTCTGTGTTTTCTAAATTCCTACAACAGCCATACAGCTTCCCACTTGGTTAAAATAAAAATATAAATAATATGTAGTTGTTTCTGAATAATTTTAATAGGTTTCTAAATCACTGAACAGACAAGAAAACTCCCTTTAGCAAAGAAGATAAGCTCTGTCCATTCAGGGGTCTGTGAATTGCAAAACAGCCTCAGGAAATCATTTTTTAAAATGCATTTTATAACTCACATTTACCCCAGAAGTTGCTAAGTTGGCGTCTGCTGTAGAGAGTACACACAAAAGAGCCCCCTGCGCCATCTTCCCTGGTCCCAGGAAAACCGCACCCCGCTCGCGCCCGGGAGCTCCATCCCGGGCTTTGGGGGCCGCAGGGACATCGCACAGAGGGGGGCCTCGGATTCCAGACCTGACAGCTCCCCAGGAACCGTCCTCTTAGGGTTGGAGGGAAGAACTGTCTAGTTCCGATCGCCCTGCCAGGCTCGCCCCAGACTCCCGTGTGCAGCCCCGCTCTCCCACCTGAATCGGTCTCCGGCCGAAACGGTTCGGGGCGTTGGGCAGCACCCCGGCCTCCAGCAGCTCCCGGACCTCCTGGACCCGGCCCCGCGCCGCGGCAGCGGCCAGCTTGTCGGCCCTCGGGTCCATGCTGCTCCCCACTCTGGCTCCTGGCTCTCCTGCCCTGCTCCCGAGGCGGGGCGGCCGGGTGACCAGCCTCCCTCCTGTCCCCTCCCAGGCTCCGGCGCCTCACGTGGGCCGCCGCCGAGGTCTCGGGCGGGAGCAGAGTTTCTGCCCACAGGAGGAGGCGCCTATCGCTCTGCTAACAACGCGAAAGTGGCGCGCGTCGCCCACCCGGTTCGCCCAGGGACGCTGGCCGGAGGGATCCAGCCCTGATGGGGGGGGAAACGACCACCCAGATCCCTCCCCACCTGCTTCCCACGAGGCGCTTCCCCCCACCCCCCTCGCAGCTGCTCCTTCCGGCGCCCCAGGAGGTCCCTGAGCTCCTCCACTCTGCACGCTGATCCCCTCCCCGCCACCCCGTTTCCTTCCTCCCTTGTGCAATACCTTACCGTCAGAAATATACGCGGGATTCTTTGGTGCTAAACTCAAACCCGTGCACTTGATGCCTCAGGCAAAGATTAGTCCCCCTTTCAATGAGCAGAAACGTCAAAGGCCTCCCATTCCCATAGGCAGAGACCTGAGGACTGGAATCATCCCATCCCCATGGATGAGACGTTTCCTCGGTTCAGATGACGCATTTCCCTTCCCCCTCTCGACCCACAATTTTGGCGCGCTAGGTCCACGCAGAGCTGCAAGGCCAGAGATTCAAGCTCAGAGAATCTGACTTGGGTAGCCTGCCTGCCAGCCTCCTCTTCAGTGTAAAGCACAGTCCGGGGGGAGGGTTTTTCTCAGCAGCTGTGTGATTACTGGTATAAGAACTGGCTCTTAAGAAGTCTACTTAACAAGGAAGGGTAAGAGTGCTGCCTATAGGCAAATGGGAGCTCGAGGAAGGGAATTACTGGACCAACAGGGGTGAGTGACCTGCAGAGCTGGCACAGCGGCTCGGAAGTGGGCCACTCCTGGGTGTCCTTTCCTGTTCCTCACACCTTATGGGCCCGCTGTGACTTTAAATGAAGTGACATACATTTAAGCATTAGAGACAGTGACATACATCCTAAGGTAGTACCTGTCAGCTATTAAATTATCATAAAGGATTCACTTGCGGTCTTGTGAGATATGGAAAAGAAAATAGTTTGGATAGAATTATTGATATTATATAAAATGTGGAGGACACTAATCATTGAGATGATGGGCCTCCTTCATCCTCCTGTATGTAAAATTAAATATACAACCTGAGAGTAAGACAAACCAAAGGAAATATAAGGTTAGAGTAGTGGGATAATCTAGCTCTGTTTAAACTATATTTCACCCTGGTTTTAACTTTTGTAGATTTATATCAGTACCTTATAGTTTCAGTTGCTTTTCTGTCATGCAGTTTTAAAATAATGCTAATTAAAATGTTGATAAGATGGCAAATCTTATCAAAATCCACAGTGTATTACTAGCCCATCAATATTTTTCTCCAACAACTTTTCAGTTATCTGGGTGACAATGATGTGGAGAATTCAAACTGTCCATAAAATAATATAAAATTATTTTAATTTAGTTTGAAATACTTTATGATGGAGAAGGGTGAAACAGTGCTGTAATGATGGCAGGGAAGGGACATATTTCCTGTGTGAATATGGCTGGATTTTAGATCAGTATCAAAATTAGTTTTCTTGGGCAGGCTGAGATGGAAGGACCTAAAGCTTGAGACTGACCTAGAGATTTGAACAACTTAATAATACCCTGTATTAAAATTAAAATTATATATGTGTGTATGTATTTTTTTTAAGACAGAGTCTCACTTTGTAGTTCAGGCTGGCCCTGAGCTCACTATGTCGCCCAGGGGAGCTTCGAACTCAGCAATCCTGACTCTGCCTCCTGAGTACTGGGATGACAGGTATGAGCCACCACGCTGGGTACTGTGTTATGCACTGATTGCTGGTGGGTGGTATTGTTGTATATGGTTACTGGGGATCAAACCAGGGACTTTGCATTTGCTAGGCAAGCACTGGAACCCACTGAGCTAAACCTCCTGCCCTTAAATAATATTTTTAAAGGGATGAGCAAGTAACTCTGTGAAAAGGTCCTGGATCTAAAGCCCAGTACCAAAACAGAAAAGACTAGCAAGCCGTGATATGCAAACCTCTCATGTAGTAAGCATGATGATGATTTTGTTAGGAAAATAACAATCAGAAATAGCTCTGAGTCAGAACAAAGTCCTCTGCAAGTAATGAACTGCTTTTCCACTGTGAAGTCTTTTGAACTGTTTCTACCTTCAGTATCTATAATCTTTAAAATGGGCTCTATCTTCTATTATTTATAGCTAAGAGATTATTATGTAAAGTAAAATAATACACATAAATGCTTTTTAAAAGTGTACACGTATCTTTCATTTTCAATGTTAGATTGTTATACTTTTCACATACTGAAATTTGTTTGAATTGTGTACCGTGTGCATATATTAGCCATTTTAATTAAGTAAGCAGAATAATTGGACAAATAGGAGTTGTCATTTCAGAGTCTTCATTCTTCACACTCAGAATCATAACATGATTTGACAGGAGTAATTGAGAAGTAATTGTATGTTAGGTCCTTATTTAAAGTTGTGGATATAAAGGATGAAATGCCTTTAAGTCAGGAGTGTGTATTGGTGACACCTGTTTTGAGCATACTGTATTTGCTTCTCTGGAGAAGTACAGGAGAAGGAAGACTTCTGTTACACATTCTGCTGATTCTCCAGACTTGTGCTACTCAGAAAAACAAATGTATTTTGGGATCTGGAAAAGATCTCATAATTAATGAGAATTACTCTCGAAATAAATACCTGAGCAAAGTGTGTACACACTGTGCTGTGGAACTTCTAGGCATAACTGTGTTAAGCCTCACTGAGGGCTCTCAGGTAAGATACTGAATGCAGTACAGAATTATTCAAAGGTAAAGGAAATAGGAGACTAAGTCCATGAATCCCTTAATTTAGAAAGGCAGTAATTCAGGGGAATGACAAGCTCTCTCTTCTAGTTTGCTACTTTAAACAAGTGACAGTTTTTTTTTTCTAGCTTTCATATGCTCACTTACAAAGTGGGCATTACCATCACTGTTTCTCAAGAGATTGTTGTTTGATTCTGAGAAGAAAAGGTCCTTTAAGGTGTCCCAAGAGTAAGAATTCTGAGGGTTCATGGAATCTAATTTATAAGGAGCAGTTTCTTACTTGCAAAGTGGCAAGGAATTTATTACCCACAAGAAGAAAAGTTAACTTCAATGTAAAGGAGAGGCATCTGATAAAGTAGAGTAGAAATGTTATTCAAGATCAAAGAGTGTTGTTAAGGGAAGACAGTGTATCTGTCCCCAATAGGAGCTCCCTCAGTGTTTCAAGATGGAAGAGATTTCCTTCTTGCTTTTAGTATTCTCCAATTAAATTCAGAATTATTAAATTTATCTTCCTGTTCACGCCACACAATAGCAAGAAACACAAAAGTAAAATGTCTTAATATATTATAGACATAATACATAACTATAGGTAATAATTGCAATTTTTAACTTTACTTTCCAAAGAGTTAGTAAAGTATATCATCAGTGATACCTATCATCCGCTTTCTAAGATCATTTTGAGGAAAACTTTGAACTGTATTCCATGTTATAAATCAGGTGTCTTTTAAAAATTGTGAACAAAAGTGTGAGTTTAAACCGGGTGTGGTGGCTCACACCTGTAGTCCCAGCACTCTGGAGGCAGAGACAGGAGGATTGCTGAGTTTGAGGCTTGCCTGGGCTATATAGTGAGCTGAGGGTCAGCCTGAACTACAAAGCGAGACCCTGTCTCAAAAAAAAAAATGTGAGTTTAAGTCTATGTAAATAATTTACCATTCAAAATATCTTCAGAATGGACCCATGTGAAATGAAGAACTTTGCAGCTCATTAAAATTATCACTCCCTAGTTTAATTATTTTGTAATTGTATTTCTATTGTTTGTTAGAAAAGTTCTTATACTTGATTACTTCTATCTAAGCTAGGTCTGGTGGCTAACACCTGAAATCCAGCACTCAAGAGCTGAGGGAGAAGGATTGCTCCAAATTTGAGGGCAAATAGTGAGTTCAAGGCCAGCCTGAACTACCTAGTAAGACCCTGTCTAAAAGAGTTATTTGTATTTATATGTAGCTATCTGACCAGCTGGGACAAGTAAAAGATTAAAGCAGCATGCATATGTATTTTATGTGTACATGTAGTTTGCTTATATGCACAGACGTTGAAAAAGCCTCATCCTGAGGAACAAAATAGGTAATAAAGCAAAGAGTGATAAATAAAAATACAGATAAAAAGTTCATTCAAAGTTCATAAGAAAATAGGGCTACAATTAGTTAAATCCCAACTATGTGGCAAACACTAAGAATAGGTATACATGTATGTATATATATTTCTAATTCCATAGCTGATTTGTGGGAAAGTATTAACTTTTCTTCATAGAAAAGAACAAAAGTAAAAGTGCTTAAGTAATAATGCACAAGAAGGTTCCTAGGTCCATGTAAGAAGTCCCTATGTTTCCTTGCTGACTGTGCCCTTTATGATGTATAGCCAGCCATGTGCCTTTTTGAGGACTGTGCTTTCCAACCCAGGTGACAGGGCCTCCAGTATCACAGGAACAGAATTGATACATTATGCTTCTATGACATCCTTGAATAGTAATACATGACTCCAAATCCATTTAAAGTCACCTAATGGAGTCTTCCCATTTTTGAATGATTCCTTTCTTGATTATAGCTCACATGTGTAATTTTTAAAAAAAGAATGAGCTGGAATAAATGAAAAAATACAGTACACCAAAACAATAATGTAATATTTTGAAGTATTTCTTTTGTCTTTTTCCAGTCTTTAACTTGTAGATAACAAATGATTATGAAAGCTTTCTTATTTATTACAGCATTTTCCACATTTTTTCAAGAAAAGTGCATAACACTAATTTTAGCAGCTGTACTAAATTCCAATGAAAATAATTTTATAGTTTCCCTAATGATCTTCCTGTTGTCAGGTAGTACACTTGCCTATATTTGTTACATTAATGATACTGGTTTTTCAAAGATATATGATGCTTCCTTTTCTTTTATTGTGGTGCTGGGAATGAAACCCAGGGCAAAGTATGATATGGAAGACCCCTACCACTGAACTACATCCCCAGACCTAGATAACAGTTTTTCTGGAGACAAACAAACAAACAAACACCCCCAAAACAAAACAACAAAAAACAATTTACTGATTTACAGCTAGCAGAAATAGAAGGATAGTATACTGTCATGACTAGTCATTTAGTGAATATTTTCTGCAGGTTTTGAACTCACTTCTTTCCATATTCTTTCTATAGTCATAGTTATTTACTGATTTGGACAAATGTGGATGTTGGATATATACTTAATTATAACTGTGGAAGCATTCCAAATACAGTGCTTGATAATGGGACAATTTCTGTCAGATAGAATTCAAAATTGGCCCACATACTGGCCCTGTGGGCTTAAGTAAACCCTGAGGTCTGTTTGCTCACCTAAGGAAAAGAAAATATATTTCCAAAGACTACTGTGGGGATTAAGAATATCATATACTCAATTATTTCCACAATTCTGGTCACAAACTGAATTGACCAAGAACTGAGTTAAATTCAACCACTGGATTCAATGTTGACCTTATGAGAAATTTTGATTAAGTTTTTGGTCAGTTTGGTTTGTGACCTGAATTGTGGAGAGAATTGAGTTCATAGTACCACTTATACAAAAGAGGTACCATTTATTCAAAAATCAAGGTACACAGCCAGCTCTTGATAAATGAGAATACATATGACATTTACTATTGTGTTATTTATTTGGGTCATGAAAGTCAATTTCATCTTTGGTATTTTTTCATTTACTATCATACATTTGGCCAGGGCCTGTGGGTTAAACAAACCAGTTCCCTTCCCAAAAGTTGTGATTAATTTTCCTTACTTTGCATCTAATCCTTAGAAAATGAAGTACCTTGCAAAAAAATTGCCTGTGTTATAACAAGAGAATTTCTACTCAAAACAACTGCCCCTCAACTCAGTAAATAATGGAAGTAACTCTGGAAATGTGTCACCATGCTCAATGTTTCTTCTAAATGAACTGCCACCCATCACCACTCCTTGGAGTGCTTCTGAAGTGGAAGAGATGAGGGGGAGGCTAAGCAAAACAGGAATCGCAACGTTTACCCTCTGTGAACTTTTATTCCCAAATATGAGTTTTTTTCTTCTATGAGGGGCAGATTTGTTTTTAAAAAGTGTATTGACTTTTTAGTTACTAAATACAAGGAATAATAGTATTTATTGTATTTTTCTTCTTGGGTAGCCTACTTCTAAATGACTTCTACAAGTTATAATTATTTTAAAAATATATGAAAGCTACCTTGTAAACATTTTGACAGTTTTTTTTCAGATTTTTGGTATACATTTAGGTATACCTTATGAACACATTCATCATGAAGCACTTGTACCTGTATTATGATTCTTATTTTTCCATTTTCCCTGTCCTCCCTTCAAGCTTTCCACCCTTATATATATAGCTGTTTTCATTTTTTCTTACCTTCAGTTTTTTCCCCTTCCCCTGCCCCCTCCCTAGTTTCCTCTTCCCTTTGAACATTTTCTTCCATTTCACAGTATCTATTATACATTTTGGTCCTCATTTACACTTTCAGTTTCTCACAACAGAGAAACAATTCAGTATTTATACAGCTTTATCCTATTTATTTCACTTGAGTATAGCCTTATTTAGCTATAAATGTCTCAATTTATTCTTCATTATGGCTGAGTAGTACTCCATTTTACTAAAAAAAATATCTTCTTTACCCACTCACCAGTTGATGGGCATTCGGGTTGTTTTTATGATTTATCTATTAGAAACTATACAGCTATAAACATGAGTGTGCATATATGGTTATGGTATGATGCTTTTAAATCTCTTGGGCATAACCCAGAAGGGGAATATCGGTATCAAATGGGACCTCTAATCTCAGTTTTCTGAGGAATTTCCACATTCATTTTCACAGTGGTTGTACCAGTCTACATTACCACCAACAGTGGAGAAGGGTTCCTTTCTCCCCACAGCCCCACTACAATTTGTTATTGGTTGATTTCTTGATAGTAGCCACTCTTTCTGGAGTAAGATGCAATCTCACTGTTGTTTTTATCTGCATCTCTTGAGTGACCCATAAACTTGAACTTCTTTTTATATGTTTATTTGCTTCTTCTACTTCATCTGAGAAATGTACATTCATTACAGATACCTAGTTCTGAATTTGGTCTTTAAATTGGGGGGTGATGTTTTTTAAAGTTCTTTATGTATTCTGGATAGTAGTCCTTTGTCCAAGGAACAGCTGGTAAAATACTTTCCCTGTAGGTTATCTCTTCACTCTGTTTTGGGTCCTCTTGCTGTGCAGAAACTTTTTAATAAGATGAGATCCCAGTTGTTGATTCTTTCTGCTAATTCCTGTAATACTGAGGTTTTGTTCATAAAGTCTTTCCTTGTGCCAATGTCTTTAAGAATTCTACATAACCTATCTTGCAGCAGCTTTAGTGTTTAATATTTAGCTCTTTGATCCATTTCAATTTTAGTTTGGTACATGATTTTTTAGTTTAGATTTTGGTCTTGTTTTAATCTTTGGAAAGTTTAAACTCAGTTTTTCAGCAACATTTATTGAAGAGGCTATATTTCCTCCATTGAGGGTGTTTGGCTCTGTCTAAGATGAGGTAGCCTAGTATGTCTGGAGTTGTTTCTGTACGTTCTAATTTGGGAATAACCCATTCATCCTGGAGTCTGTTTCTTTGCAAATACTATACTATTTGTATCATAGTAGCTTTGTAGTATAGTTTCAGGTTGGGGATTGTGTACCTCCTTACCATGTATTTGTTGCCTAGCATACTTTTTTGCTATTCTAGGTCTTTTGTGGTTCCAAATGCATTTTTGTTTTCTCTAGTTCTGTGAAATATATTGTTGGAATTTCAATTAGGATTGCATAGCATCTATGTAGCAGTTTTGGAAGTATGGTCATTTTCACTATATTGATTCTTCTTATCCAGGAACAAGGGATGTCTTCTCATTTTCTGATATCTCCTTCAATCCCTTTTTATTCAGAGTAGAAGTCTTTCACTTCCTTCAGTAGATTGATTCCTAGGTATTTAATTTTTTTTGGATATTATTGTGAAAGAATTTTTCCCCAGTTTCTCTCTTAGTAAGTCTGGTATTCACATAAAAAAAGCTATTGATTTCTGAGTGTTGACCTTCTACCCAACCACTCTACTAAACCTGACTATTAAATCTGGAAGTTTTTGGTTGAATTTTTGGGGTCTTCTGTATAGAGAATCTGAGAATGACAGCAGTTTAACTCTTCTTTTCCTATCTTGATTCTTTGTATTTACTTCTTTTAACTAATAGCTGTGGCTAATGTTGCCAGAATTATATTGAACATAAATGGTGATAATGGACATCCTTTTCTTGTTCATGATTTTAGAATAAAAGATTTAGTTTTTTTATCCTTAATGTGATGTTTGCTGTTGGTTTTTCATAGATAGCTTTTATCTGGATGAGATAAAGACCAATCATTCCAATTTTCTGTAGGGATTTTATCATGAATGGGTGTTAGATTCTGTTAAACACTTTTTCTGCACTACTGAGATTATCATATGGTTTTTGTCCTTAACTTTGTTAATATAGTATATTACAGTATGTTACATTTATTGATTTACATATATTGAACCATCCTTGTATCTTTGGGATGAATCCCAACTTGGTCAGGTTGTATGATCTTGATGATCCTCTGCATTCTGTTTACTAGTACTTTATTGAGGTTTTTTGCATCTATATTCATAGGGATTGGCCTGGTTGTTCTCTTTTATGGTTGGGTCTTTGCTTTTGGAATTAAGGTAATGTTTTCATTCAGGAATGGATTTGTGAATATTGTTTCCCTTTCAATTTCATTAAAGAGTTTGACAAATAGTGGGATCAGCTGTTCCCTAAATTTCTTGCAGAAGCCATCAGGACTTGGGCTTTTCTTTGTTGATAAGTTTTTAATCACATTTAATTATATCTTCACTTTTATTGATTGATATTGGGTTGTTTGGAATTTTTATGTCTTTTTGGTTCAACGTTGGTAATTCATCTGTGTCTAGGAATCTGTCCATTTCTTATGTTTTCAATCCTGTTAGATTACAGGTTCTCAAAGTAGGTATTGATTATTCTCTAGATTTCTTCTGGATCTGTTGTGATTTCACCCTTTTCATTCCTCATGCATGGATTTGAGCCTTCTCTTTCCTTTTTTCTTTTCTTTCCTTTCCCTTTCTTTCTTTCTTTCTTTCTTTCTTTCTTTCTTTCTTTTTCTTTCTTTCTTTCTTCTTTCTTTCTTTCTTTCTTTCTTTCTTTCTTTCTTTCTTTCTTTCTTTCTTTCTTTTTCTTTCTTTCCTTCCTTCCTCTTTCTTTCTTTCTTTCTTTCTTTCTTTCTTTCTTTCTTTCTTTCTTTCTTCTTTCTTTCTTTCTTTCTTTCTTTCTTTCTTTCTTTCTTTCTTTCTTTCTTTCTTTCTTTCTTTCTCTTTCTCTCTTTCTTTTGTTTTTTTGACACAAGGTCTTGATATTTAGTTCACACTGGCCCTGAGCTCACTATCTGACCCAGGCCAGCCTCAAACTCAGCAATCCTCTTGCCTCTGCCTCCCAAGTGCTGGGATTACAGGCATGAGCTATCATGCCTGGCATTGTGGTATGTGGCACTGATTGCTAGTGGGTGTGAGTTACCATACCCAGTATTGTATGTGGCTACTGGATCGAACCAGGAGCCTTGTGATTGTTAGGCAGGCACTGGAACCACTGAGCTAAATCTACAGCCCCCTTTAAATAATGTTTGCTAAGGGTTTGTCAATTTTAGTTATTAAAAAAAACCCTCAGATTTATTGATTTTTTTTTGCATTGTTCTCTTAATCTCCATTGCCCTGACATTTTGACAGTTTGGAATATGACTTTAATATTTCTGTTTTCATCAACTCCCTTAACACACAGTACTTCTTATATGGGAGAAAAAAATTAAAATTGTTCTGGCCAAAATTACTCATGGAACAACCATCCTGAAGGAATTAAGAATGAAAAGGAGGGCCGGAGGGTTAGCTCAGTGGTTCCGGCACCTGCCTTGCAAGCGTAAGGACCTGAGTTCGATCCCCGGTTACCACATATAATGCTGGGTGTGGTGGCTCACGCCTGTAATCCCAGCACTCGGAAGGCAGAGACGGGAGGATTGCTGGGTTCGCGGCGGCTTGCCTGGGCACCATAGTGAGCTCAGGGCCAGCCTGAACTACAAAGCAAGACCCTGTCTCCAAAAAGAAAAAAAAAAAGAAAAAAAGAAAAGAATGAAAAGGAAAAAAAAATACACTAATTTTATGTGACACCATAACATGTACTAGAGAATTGAAATACATATGTTTTTATTATAATATATACATTCTTTTCAAAAGTTCAGGAATTTTGATCTACTCTAGATAGTTAAATTTGATGCATAGGTGTTTAATGTAAAAATAAACTAATGTACTTTCTTAAGGGCATGATATTAGGTTATTTCCTCAAGTTTTTAGATGAGAACATGGACGCACTTAACATTTCTCATACTTAGACCTAAAACCACAACAGATACAGGAAATGGAATCTGACAACAGGCCATGAGAACAACACAAAAATGTTCTTTCTTCCACATACTTCAAATGACTCCTATGCTGGTACATAGATTTCCCATTTATTGTTGTTAATTCAAAGTAGGAGTAGGTAATTTATATTTATGAGAGGTTTCAACTGTATAAGATGCAGTGATTTTTAAGGCCCATAAGAACTTCAGTTATGGTTATTTGCTTTATTTTTCAAACATTTTTATTTACTAAACCAATAAATATTTGCTGAGGTACATGTGATTTATGCTGAGTATAACAGAGGCCTAAAGTAGATAAAAACCTAAAAAATGATAATTAAGTAAAAGAAATAGAACTGTACCTGTGTGTGTGTGTTTGTATGTGTGTGTGTGTATGTGTGAATGTGTATCTGTCAAGGTATCTGTCAAGGCAGCCAAATTCAAAAGCACACAAATTCTTAGCCAGTTATATTTGGCAGGCTATGCAACCTATCTCTAAATATGAAATGAGGGAATAAATTATTGATAACATAAAGACACTATGATAACTGAATGAGAGTGAAAATTGAAGTGCTTTATGAGTATTAGATTCAATAACTATTGAGGTGAAAGAGAATTTCATTACTTTTTTTGAAGAAAAGTTCAATGAGCTTTTTTAGAAAATTGAATGTTACATAAATATATTCAGCTTCAACTATACAACATATGAATGTCATGGAGTAAAATTCAAAGTGTTACACGTGGCATAAGCATTTAATTATTTCAGTGTTAAAAGATACTACTCTTTCTCCACAGAATGAGAAAGATTTTTCAGTTGAGGGGAGTCACTGCTCTTTAGCTGCTGTTTCTTTAAAATGGATGAGAGTGTTGTACAATTGCTGAGTCAGACTATCTGGCAGCTGGAGAGAACAAAAGCAAGAAAATGGTGGAACTTGAAAAGAGAAAGCAAGACGCAAGATTTTTCCAAATATATCTCCAAAGCCACCTGTGTGATAATAGATACCCAGTCACTTAAAAGCAGGAAGTTATGATTATAACATGAGATATATCACATTTTAGATTTTCTTATAATTGTACATGATTCTTTAGTTGAAATTGTTCATCTATGTTTCTCTCACTATCACAGTGCATTTAGAAAGACACAAAGACCCATCAATTTAACCATAAGTGTTTTATTTTGTTGCAGACTTCTGCTACTGCAATCTTGACTCTAAATAAATACAATTTAAACCAGTGAAACATTTCAGTATCATTTTAGGTTGTCATGTTTACTGATGATCTGGTTTGGATAATAAAATGAAAGACAACCCTTATTATTTCTATAAATAGAAGTATTAATTCATCTTGAATAAAAATATACAATAACACAATATTCCAAAAATATAACAGTTTTCTAAATTCCAGAAATGTGGCATATGTGAAAATTTTCTTTTGGTGCCATGAACTTTAAAACACCAAAAATAAGTTCTGGTTATTAAAAAAATTTGTCAAAAAAGATGTGATATTTTCCAATTTAGTTGGATTACTTCATAATAAGGTTGTCTTTTCATTTGGTTAAACAATTTCTTCTTTGATTTTTAAAAGTCTCCTTCCTGAGATTCCTGAGTGATTAACTGAATCTAAAATACTGAAGAACAACCTTTCTAGTCAAGAATAAATGAGGAAATGCAATTTATTCTTACAAGAGCAATGTATTAGTCATATTTGTCAAATTGTGCACTAGGACACTTATAACAAGAGCCCCTTCATGTATTTATTTAAAATGTGGGTTCTTATAATTCACTACAAACCTACTGAGTTAGATTTTTGAGAGTGAGCCCTAGAAATGTATAATTAAATAGTTTCCAAAACAATGAGAGTACTGATAACTTTCAGGGTATATATTTTGACTTCTGGTTATTTTCATATTTCAGTTAAGAAAGTAAAGCCATTTTATATTTCTCTGTACAACTGTACTAATTTCAATTTGCCTATGAGGCTACATGTCTGTGTTTACATAGTTCTACCTCTACAAAATCTTTTTCCTTTAAAAAAAAATTTCTACTGTGGGCTGGATATATAGCTTAGTGGTAGAATAGTTGCCCAGCATACATAAAGCCCTGGATTCAATTCTCAGCAGCAAGATCTGATGCTTTGAAAATTTCAATGCTGTAGCTGTTTTAATTTTTACCTTTATTATTTCTGTCTGGTTGTATTTCTACTAAAATGCAAGGACCATTCTATACTCTTGAAATAAATGACTGTACTGAGAGGCACTAAAAATATTTTCTCCAATCCTCCCTTCCTGAATGAAAATATTACTGGGTGTGGTAGCTCAGGCTTGTCATCTAAATACTCTGGGAGGTTGAGGGAGGAGGATGCAAAATTTGAGCCTGGACTGGGGGTTTGAGGGTATATCTCTGTGTGTGAATGCTCTGCATGCAATCTTCAGTAATACCTTACACACACAGACACACACACACTCACTCATTCTCAGGCTGCCTCATCCTCCAATGTGTTACTGCCATCTTGTATTAATGTGTAAAAGAGAAACTACTGATATTTGGTAACTCCAACAACTGTAAACACAAGGGGATAGGTGGTTTGCTGAATACACGTTAAAGTTGTGGATAGGATATGGAAAATCTACTGAGATTTCAAGTTGGTTGCATATATTCTAAGAGGGGCCAGAACCTTTAAAAGAATTTACTCTCTCCTAATGAACAAAACCTTCTTTATTCCTAAGGTTTTTCCCTTGGTTGCCTTGGCATCGTGGAAGTGGATCTTGCTGTTTCAAAAGCTGCTGACTTTTTTTTTCTTCTGGTACTGGAGATTGAACCCAGGGCCTTCACACAGACCTATTCCTCCACCCCACCCC